>FTLJ01000612.1:0-35973 GCA_900155495.1 Porogramme epimiltina
CACCCACCCTGCCCCAGGCTCCCGCCCGCCTCTCTCGGCGATCGGGTGAACACTCGGAGCCCAATTCCCCCGGCGCCCGCCACGCTCTTCACCGCATGAACGCGAGCGGCCGCGGCACCCACCCAGCCCCCCTAGCGTCCTGGCAAGGCGACAGTTAGCAGCGTGTAAGCATTATAGGCTGTTGGCACGTCGCTCGCTCAGCCTTTCCTCACCAGCACTACGTCATACAGCACCGAAGCCTGATGGCCACGCGCACGGTCCGCGCAGTGCGCACTCCTGATCACGCACCGCCGCGTCGACCACGGCCCCTTCTCCCCATCGCGCCCGGTGCGCCCACGCACGCCCACCGTCGGCCTCGCTGCGTGCGTCCGCGCGTGCGTTACCGCCACCCAATTCGAATTCGCCCTTCCCAAATTACACTGATAAGGGCGGGCGCGCGACCCCGCGTCGCGCCCCAGACCACCGCGCATCGGGTGCGATGCCGCCGGCGCATCGACGCCCCCCCCATGCCCCCGATCCCGAGCGGCGTACTTGCGCGCGTCCCTGCAAGGCAGGCCGGGCTGTGCTGTACTGAACGGCGGAGGCGGTGTTCTTGCCCGCGCGTCCCTCAGATGTACACACGCACGCACGCATACTTGCACGCACGCACGCATGCATGACGCCGCGCGCTGGATGTGAGCGCGAGGGGTGGTGGTGGTGGTGGTGGAGGGCGCCGCTCCGAGCCTGCGTCAGAGCCCGCGAGTCACGGCTCGGCCGCGGCGCCCACCGCCGATTTTGTCGTCCCTTTACTTCTTCCCCCGGAGTGCCCGCGGGATCGCGTGTCAGCGGGATTGGTCCGAGCGAGCTCGGGCCCTGCGCGCGCGCGCGCGCTCGGTGCGCCGTGGAGGAGGACGTCCCGCCAGCGAGGCGCGTCCTGCTCTCCCTTCTTCTTCCTTCGATATCTCGAGTGCTTGCATGGTTGCTCACAGGCCCGGAAATGGCAGGACATCTGGGACGCGAGATCCAGCGCCTCGCACTCACACGCGCGGGGGCGAGAATTCCAACCCGAATCCGGACGGGCCCTTGTCCATGCTGGAGGAGGCTAGAAGAGGAAGGAGGGCGCGCGCGCCGCTGCTGCGCACGTCGGCGGCAGCCACCCTGGAAGGGACTCCCTCCGAGGCAGCGTGCGTCGCGGTTGCGAATTCTCCTTCCGTATTGTCGCCGGGGGCCCAGTCGGCCGCCCTCGACGACAATTTGATCTCGAAATCCCTGGACAATTGGCGGACTAACGGCGCGCGTGCGCGTGCGCGTGCGTTCCCCAGGGCCCCCTCCCCCTCCCCTCCGCCGCCGCCAATTGACCCGCTCCCATTGTCATATTCGCTCCCAGCCGAAGCGCCTCAAGATGGAAGGAGGAGAAGGAGAAGAAGAAACACTAGGGGGAGGTGGGAGGCCCAGAGGAGGGCCCGCGCTGCCGCCCTGGCCCCTGCAAGTTCGAACGCCGACGCCGCCCGCGCGCGAGACGTCGCGCGGCCGCAGCGGCCCCGCTGGGAGCGGGTTCGCGCCCTCTGATCGAACGCGAAGCCGCCGTAACCGCCATTTCCAAGAAACACACACAGAGACACAGAGGGGCGAGGGAGCGCTCTCGCACGTACGCGCGTAGGCGCGTCATGTCATCGCGGGACGTACGGGCGCACTCGCCCACGTCGTCACGCGGATGCATACCGACGACATCGCGGCGGCGCGCGCAGCACTGGCCTGCTAAGCCACCCCCTCCTCCCTGTCCTGTCTTCCCGGCCTGAGGCTCACCTCCTCGGACTCCCCAGGGCGCCGCGCCGCGCCCCCCATTGGCTACAGCCTCCCGGGATGCAGCAGGATCACCTCGCGCACGTATCCTCGAAACGAGAGCGAGACCAGCGCGGCCAAAGCCCGACGGGCGACGGACGACGGGCCCCTCGGTGGCTCGCGGCGTGCAGCGTGAGGGCAGCCCCCGCCTTGGGTGGGGGGCCACCGCGCGCGCGATCCGTTTACCCGTGCGTGCTTTAGACTTTTGGAGCGTCCGGGGGTTCGACCGCCGGCATCCCTCGCTCGGCCGTGACGTCGGGCTCGCAGCGGCTCGCAGCAGCAGCGCCAGGCTCGCCCGCCCTCATTCCTTCTATCCTTCCTTCCTTCTACGCCCGTCCGTAGCGGTAGCGACGCGCCCTGGCGGCGGGCACGCGCGAGACCTACTTGCCCCACTTAGGGGCCTCAGCAACGGGCGGCGGCGGTGCCCGAGCGAGTGCCACGCACAGATCAGGGGGGGATACGCAAAACGTAAAGGGGGCGTCCGCGGACGTCCACAATGCGTCCAGCTGCCAGAGGGACCAGGGGCGCGCACGCACCAAGGGGGCCCAGTGCCCAGTGGCAGCGCGCGCAGCCTGCAGGCGGAGCTGCCCTCGTTCTCCGAGGCGGCCCGGCCTCGAGCCCGCGTCGAAGTCAAGACGCAAGGGGCACGCGCGCGCGCGCGCGGGGCCGTCCTCCTGAAGGCTGAAGGCTGAGGCCTGAGCCTTGGGGCCTGAGCTGCTTGAGGCTTCGGAGCGGGCGTACCTGTGCGGTCACACGCCCGAGGAAGAAGGACGGGTGCGCGTCGGCCCGAGAGCACGCTTCTCCAGGCGGCTCGAGGTGCGCTTCTCGTTGGCGGACCGCCAGGGGTTGTAGGGGTTGTACTTACGGTGCGGTGCGCGAGAGCGCTGCGAGGCGGGCAGGAGGACCTGAGAACTCAAGTACTCAGGGCGCGCGGCGGTGATGGATGAGATCACAGGGGCGCGCGAGGCGACGCGGCCATACGAGGCGCGAGCGGGCTGCCCTGAGCTAAAGCACGGCCGCGGTGCGAGCTCGTGCTCGTGCGCGGCGGCGCGGGAGGCAACTACTTATCGGGCCCGCATACATTCGTTCCTGCTTACCGCCCACAGACCGTCGCGGCGCACAGCCGCCAAGCGAGTGCGAGAAGAGGAGATATCGCGCCACCGGCGGGGACCCCAAGAACCTCTAAATATCCAGCCCTTCGCGGCCGGGCCCCAGCCCCAGCATTTATTTCCCTACGGTGCTCGCGCGTCGGGGCCGGGTTCGGGTTTCCTGTGGACGACGAAGGTGCGGTGCGGGAAGTCGCGTCGGCACAGCCCGGCCACGCGACGACGCTGCGGGCCGAAGGGGTCGCGGGTAGCATCCGGATACTCACGTCGGGCAGGCGAAAGCAGTGACGAGGGCGAGGCAGATCAGTGTAGCGCCCATTTAGGCAGGCACTGTGGATGGGCTGCGTCCTCGTCTCTGCGCAGACCGAGGGCAGCGGGACCACCCATTTGCCGGCTGGAGGCACACGCCGTAAGAGGGTGGAAGTTAGCGGTTGGCAGGTTCTCCGGGAGCGATTGCAGCGGAATCCGACTTAACACCACATGGGTGCAGTGGTACGGCACGACATTGGAGTCGAGATCTCATTATTATGCGTATTAGGAAGCCTTCTCTCCGTAACGGTACAGTACTAGGAACGCAGGGGTACGGTCAAGGCACGCAGAAGTGGGAAGCCGGGGGAAGCCTTTCGAACATTGACGCCTTCTTTCGAGGACCTGAGATTACGAGAATATGTGACAGCCCGCGAAATCCTTCATAAAACGCGTGAGTTAGCAGACGACTTCAGCGGATCATACATGACGGCAGGCACTCACGTCCGCGGGGTCGTTGAACCTCAGGCCCACGTCCAGCCCCGAAATCGTCTGCATCTCTTCTTCGCTTAGCTCAAGCCCCGCACCCGCGCATGCGAGGTTTTCGCGCATCATGTCTTCTGCGTCTGCTTTGGGGATGATAGCGAGGCCACGTTGCACGGCCCACCTCAGCACTACTTGTGCCGGAGTCGCGCCCGGGTGCGCTCCGGCGATGGCGACCACCGCCGGGTGCGTGAACAGTGGTTGGGTGTTCAGCGATTTGGCTGACTGGAATACCCTGAAACCGAGGGGTCCAAAGGAGGAGTATGCGGTCACCGCGAGCCCCCGCGATTGCGCGTACGCGACCGCGCGCGGCTGCACATTGTACGGGTGGATTTCTTGGGGCGGGCGCGGGTCAGGTCAGTGTCACGCGACCTCAGCGGACAGAAATAGAGCGCACCGATCTGTAGGACGGATGGCTTGATCCTGGCGTATTTCAGGAGATCCATAAGCAACACGCTGCTCATGTTTGACACCCCGAGATGCCGGATGAGGCCCGCGTCGACGAGTTCTTCGAGCGCTTCCCACGTTTCCCGAAGGGGCACCGGTTCGTGCTTTACTTCGCTCTTCCCGTCGACGTACCACCCGGGCGGGTACCTTTCATCGGGTGATACGTATGCCAGTGATATCGCTGTGGAATTAAGGGGTTCAAATAAGTAGATATCCCCACTGCTACGTCATAGCTGACAAAGACTTGAGTGAATGAAAGGATACTCACGGAAGTGCACATAATACAAGTCAAAGTAGTCGACGCCCCAGTCCTTCAGCGAGCGCTCTACCGCCTCCCGCACATGCGCGCGGGCGTGGAACGTGTTCCAGAGCTTGGACACGACCCACACGTCCCCGCGAGCCACGACGCCGTCCGAGACCGCGCGCCGGAGGCCCTCGCCGCATTCCTTCTCGTTGCCGTAGTCTGCCGCACAAGCCCGGAGTCAGCTGCGTGCCCAAACGTCGAGCCTCGGAGCAATGCTCTCTGCGACCGTGCCCGCGGTCCGACCGGCGGCCGCCGGCGGGTCCAGTCACGGTGGGCGGACGTGGTGATCGCACCCGGGCCCCACCGTAGCCGTGCACGTCCATGATGCACCCCCGCAGTCGAAAGAACCCCTCCCTTACTCCGCACAAATCGGATACGGCGCTGCGCGATAGAAGGTTCGAGAGGGGATCGATGAAGGGGAACACTCGGTGTGCACGGGAGGGGAGAGGCGCGGCTACAGCGAGCAATGCCGGCTCGTAAGGGGAGTCAAAACGTGCCACGTACCACATGCGCCGTCGATGAGCCTGTAGCCGACCTTGAGACCGGTATAAACGGCTTCGGTTGCTTTTTCGCCGGTGTGTTTCCAAGTGCCCATGCCCACTTGGGGCAACTGGTCACCGTTCCTGAGGGACAGTGTTGGATAGAGCGATGTCATCGTGGTGAGGGGGTAGGGCTGTGCTGATGGATGTCAGCCGTGGATGACGAGTGGTGGCCGATGGTGTTGGTTATGGTTCGGTGGAGTAGTGTTTGCTTCCTGTGAAGCACAGTGAGACCAGAGAGCACGCTACAACGAAGATTTTATACCTCTGACGAGTGAGGGGCGGATCTTGTACTGGCTGCTCACTCATCGCTCTGAACAGTCGGGCTGAGACCAGCCGCGGCCAGTCTCCCAGAGTACAGGGAGGAATGCACTAACGGCGGGACAACCCATAGGACGAGGCGGGGTCCGCGAGGAATGTCCGCACCTGGACCCCGGGAAGGAATCCGGAGGTGGCCGTACCCAGTACGAGGTGCCTGTGAGGAAGGGCCTCTGGTCAATGATAGGTTCAGATCTCAGAACTCGTGACGGTCCAAAAGGCTTGCCTGGGCATCAATCCTTGACCTAGAACGTTGTCGCCCGGAAGGACCCATTTCCAAATTCAGACCCGGGCCGGTTCGGTGGGTTTGCCGGGTACGCATGACCGAGGGAGCCCGAAGAAGAACTTACATTTACCAAACATCCCGTCCAGTGTGCGCGCTTCCGTCCTATCGCCGATATATATGATCCGTCGCATGGGTAAATGTGGCCTGTAGGTGGGATGAAAAAGTGAATTTCAAACAGCTGGCTACTCAAGAGCTGACATTCGAAGCCTCTGCACCCGGAAGACAGTCTCACAATGATGAGAGCGGCATTTGCAAAGGTGGTCAAGAGAACGAAGTGGCTGATGGAGTTAAGAAGCACAGCATCCCCTGTCAAGTAATCGCCGTGTCGCTCGGAGGGAATCCTCTACCAAATTCAAACAGCAATCCCCTCAAGCCCGATGCTCAGCCCTCCACGACGTGTGCTGAAATTCGAAAAGCACAGCTACGTGTCAGAGAATCGATCCGCGCCCAAAATCAAACGGTCAACGTCATATCTGTACATTGACTGAAACGCCTGCGTCCGGCGACGAACGGGCACAAAAACTTGTCCTCCGTATCCACAACATTTGCCATTATCTTCCGCACGTTCATTTGCACCTCGCTATATCTGCCGTCCGAGAATACAAGAATTGATGGTGCGGCCGACGGTGCCACCCCATCACTGCATCTGGAAGTTGAGGCGGAATGCTGTAATGAGTAGCAAGCGAAGATCGGTTAGCAACCTTGCCCGATCTGCCAGAAAAAACCGACCGGCGCTCGACCGCCCGTCTCGTCTGAGGGCGATGACGAATGATATCACGTCGGAAAGAAAATAGCGGGCGGATGGCCTACGGGCACCGGCGAGTGTGGCCAGGGAGATGAAAAAACATCGCGTACCTTCCAAATCCCGGCGGTCGCAAAGCGTAGCGAGGTCTAGTCGCTGCATGTGAAGACAGCACGTCTTGAGCGAATCCCAGAGCGTGTCGGACGTCACACCACGGTTATCCGCGTCGCCGCTCGAGTCGCGTACGCTGTCGCTGTCTTGTAGAAGGAGGGCATCGAGCGTGTGCTGTGCAGCCTCGTCATACCGCTAATAGATATCATGATTAATTCGTCAGCGTCCTCGGGGTCTCAATAGCGGTCAAATGGGGCTCACCCGGAGGTTCGTGCACGAGATTCCCAGGTTAAATCTGGTTTAGCGGATGATCACATTGCGATATTAGAACATCGCCCCAAGGTCTCCGGGAGACGCCCGGCCAGCGTGCGCGGGTCATCACTCATCTACTCACCGTGCCCTGATGTACCCCGGATTTAGCTCAAGAGCGGTGTAATAGTATTGAAGCGCTTCGTCAGGGTGCCCGCTGTTGGCAAGCGTTGCGCCGACCCGATTGTATAGTAGCCAGTCCTGCCAACGGCAAAGGCTGGATATCAGGTACTCCCGCCCTGAAATCCGAATGGGAAGAAAGCACCACGTACGTCCGGGCGCACTGCTAGCGCCGTGATAAAACAGTCGCGGGCCTTGGCGTATTCCTGCAGTATCAGGGCTCGGTAAGACAAGTGCCTTGCCTGACACACCCGGTGCAGGCTGACTGCCCGGCCATGTAAGCAGCGGCCTCACGTACCTCATTTGTGTTTAGCAGCACCGCAAGCGCGATCTGGATGTCCGCATCAATCTCTCCCCCAGCATTCTCACGAACTATGCTCATGAGGCACTGCATAAGATGGGTGAGCTGCTCGCTGGGGCGCGCGTCGGCCGCTTCGGGGTTCAGCGCGCGGAACTGCACGACCGCAGCCGCATACCGCTCATTACGCTCAACCCACTCTCGGATGGCAGTATACGCGCCCATGCGGCTGCCCTCGTTCGTATGGGAGACCGCGAGGGCGAGCCAGGCCGAGAGCAGGGTCGGGTCGAGTTCGAGCGCGCGGCGGAGAGCTTGAACCGCCTTCTGCTCGCGCTCGTTCTCCTGCTGCTTGACGCCAAGCTCGAACCACCGGCTCGCGTTCGTCGGCTCGCGTTGCACCGCCGCCTCCATCTCGAGAACGCTCTGTCATCGCGCGCACGATATCAGAAGTTGTGGGCGAGGCACTGGGCGCGGGCGGCGTACCTCGTAGAGCGTCTCTGATAGCCCGGAGTGGGATGTATGGTGTTTCGTCCGGGAAGCCTCACCGCTAAGATAGGGGTTGTTCGTCTGGAACTGGTAGTTCGATAACGGCCTCAGGCCGTATGCTGTAGCCTCGAACGCATCCCAATCCCGCTGCAGTGCGTCCCACTCCGCAGCCTGCGGCCCCATCCGGGTGGCTTGGCCCTGCCGCATGTTGTTCGCTAATCCCTGTTGCATCGCGATGTAGTCCTCGTTCTCCCGCCGGAAATAGGCATCGTTGGGGTCTTCCCCACGCAAAACTCCGTCTTCGTCGTAGGTTTGTTCCCGTGCCGCAGTTGTGGCCCCAGTAGGGTTGACCGTGATGGGCCGCGCTATTGCGGGTATCTGGATGATATTCGCAGCTGGGATATCCACGGCACGCCCCTTCCCTTTGGTATTCATCGGAGCCTCCACGCCGCCGGTAGTGTCAGACCGCTGGACCATGTCGTTACCCTCCACAACCACTTCGCCATCGCGCAGTTGACGCATTAACCCCATAAACGCGCTGTTCTTGAACTTCGGATTCGTCTCGCTTTTTACCGTGTCGATGAGAAGCGCGGCAGTTCGCGCAAGCTCGTCGGGATTGTGAGGACGCGTATTGGCGGGTGTCTCAACCACAGACTCAGTTTCTTTGAGGAGAGCCATTGCGTCGCCAGAAGATCGTGCTGACAGTTCCTGTGCTCGGAATTCAAGATCCCATTTCGAAGCTTTTACGAATAAGCGGCTGGACCCTGGATGCGAAAAGAGCACTCACCTTCTGTACTCGATTGCGCGAATGCAGAGAGGGGCTGCGGTGGGGCCACAAACTGCGCAGCTCCTATCCCGACAGGTAGGTTCCATGACATGCCTAGAATTTCATTCATTCAGCCACCGAGTCTCCCACGTTAGTCCAAGAGGGCGGAGGATGAAATGCGGTCTGACACGGAATTTGGATGTGGTCGAACATACTTATTTGCATCCGCGCATTCTCTAATGGCAGGTGGATGCGCCCATGAAAAAGGGTTTACGCGTGTGTACAGCGGGGTGTCTCATGCCGGTGTTTGGATAAGATAGAAGACATACCTCGCATGAAAGCCCCCGGGGCGTTCTGAGGCACCGGCGACACAGTGTGTTCCATAGACATTCCTTCACGAATGGCACCCACACCTATCGTGCTTGAGTTCATGCTTGGACCTGGCTGCTGTAGCATAAAGTCGGTGGCCCACGAGCTGGCGGCCTGCAATTGAGGTGATTGCACGGGTGGCTGAGCATGAAGAAGTGACTGCCCATGGACCGCAGGAAGATTGTGATGGAGTAAAGAAAGGTCAAAGGAAGATGGTGCAGGTATGTTCGGGGCAGTGGAAGGGGCTGCAGAGAAGAACCTTGCGGCATCTTGGTTCGCGCCCGGTGTGGCGGAATATTGGCTACGGAAAGCCTACATGCGAAGGCGGTCACGCGACGAGAGGACAGTAGTTGGGGTACAACGTACCTCCTTAGAAGAACCCGCCCTCCCCGCGGCGAATTGATCCTACAAGAACAATATCTCTTGAGAACATGTCTGACGGTGTGCATTGACTCGTACGCACTTGCTGGATTCCTCTGTCCTGGTCAAAGCGCTTAGACAGGCCTTGCAAAGGGTTGGAGGGTCCGCATTCGGCGCCATTGACAAGCATCGGTAGAGACATTGTGAGTAGCGTGAAGCAGGCAGCCAAGGGAACAGAGATAAGATGTGTACGAAGGCTAGAGGAGTGCCCGTCGGTGACTGCTCTCGGCCGCACGGGTCCGGCTGCACGAATGCGAGGCCGCCGAGGTGTACAACAAGCGCCCACGGCCAGCCCCACCAGCCGGAGCTAGAACGCACGTGAAATTGCCTCCACGCCTCCTTAGTATCCGCTTTAACCCCCTACATTTATTCGTTTGCTTCTGGTTTCGCAATGCCACATAGTTTGTGGACATCCTCACCTCTGGCCATGGTATTTTAACAGGATTTTATTACATTTTACGGAGACAACAAAAGCGATTACACAAGCAAGCAGTCACTACGCGACACAGACAATCATATGTACTACATACGCGTCGCGATCATTGAAGTACCGCACCGGTCACGAATTGAACAAAGAAAGAAAGCAAACGGAGCTGAGTGATACACCAGCATAAGCAACGCGCTCATCTGTGCTTGACGTGCAATATGCCTCGCGCGTCGAGCCCAGCCAACTGGACCCGCACAAAGGTGGCGAACAATTCCGCCTTGACGTTTCGACTGATCTGAACTATGACCCTCGTCATCGATTTGAAGCGCGCCTCCTCTAGCACCCGCCCGACGGGGCGCATGTCGATTGCTCCCCACCCTTTCTCCGCTGCCTCGAAGGCGGAAAGAACGAGTTTGATACGTTTCAACTTCTCTCCACCAGCGGTTGCCAGAAGACTGGAAACCCAACACGGGAAGGCATGGAAAATTTGAGAGTATCGTGCCAGGATTTTCACTTTCAAGGTGAGAAGCACAAGTTTAGGACAGTGCTCTAGCGACAGGGGCAAATTACCGCCTAGAACAACGGTCAGTCGACCGGCACAACGAAACGTGGATGAGGACGACTCACTCTGCCGGACAGTTACGTAGCCGAGCCCAAGGTCCAGCTCAAGCAAGTTAGGTCCCACACCTTTCAGGAAGTTGTCGAACAAAGGAACATGGCCATATTCTATGCGTATCCTCAAGATCGCCAGATTTGTGTACGCCTCGGGGCAGCTAAGGACGATGGACAAGACGGCATTCGGCAGCATTGGTTGATGTTCTACCCCAACGAGTGACAGCGACCACACGTTTTGCACTGCAGCTGTGCCCGGGGCGAGAACTGGCGCGCGATTGAAAACCCTCGTGTGGGCGATGTCGACATCCTTTAGGTGTGGCAGCGCGGCGAAAAGGGCCAGGAACTCGGCGGAATGGCGTACATCGCAACCACGGAGGCTGAGTTGCTGAATCGTCTGGTTGTTCATGGATAACAAAGATAGCAGCCAGGGTTCCCATGCAGGCATTTCAACGAGACGTAACAGTCGGATACGGGTGGGATATAGGCTTGGCGGGAGGCGGTCGGGAATCCGTCCAAATCGCACGAGGGTCAACTCCTGAATGTGGTCGGCGAGCTGCGCATGCAGTTTCATAGCTGCACAGAATGCATCCAAGTTGTTTCCGCTGAGGGTGACGACTTTGTATAGATTACGCTGCGCTTGGTCGGTCCATAACTTGCATGTGAGGCTGCACGCCCAGAGGGTTTTGGTATCGCCAACCAGGAAGTCGAGGATGTGCCAATGAAGTTCGGGTGGGATGTTTCCGATGGCGGATAGCAGAGGCATCCTTGGCGATGTGGCTCGGGTGTTGAAATGTTGAAAGGGTAATTGCACGACGAGAAGGAGAACGGGCGGTTTAAAACGCGCCCCCTCGACGCGCCACAAAGGCTGGAAACGGCCAAAGCGCAAAGGGCACATTCACATATGTCGCGTGGCGGCTACGAATTGATTGTCCGACTTGAACAAAACGGGATGGTCAGGGGATAATGACGGTACAGCGCCACACCTCGTGCGCGTGAAGAGTCACTTGCAGTAGAGCTCGCCATGACAGAGATAGGTGATATCAATTCACTATCGAGACAAAGTAATTACTGTACTAGAACTACTAGGCACATGGTCAGCAAGTGGCGGGGTCAGATGAATAGTGAGACTCACCAACTTCACCGTAACCCAAGTCGCTCATCTCGAGTCATACCCTCTCTCTTCTTCTTAGCTTCCTCGACATGATGGTACGGCTGAGCCAGCGTTGTACTGGCGCTAGCAGCATCCTTAGATTGAGCCGGGTTTTGTGCACCGGCTTGTTTCTTCTGGAGCTTGACCGCATCGCGGACCTGCTGGACGTCCAGGTCCGTCAGCGGGATTGTGGTAGGAGGCCTCCGAATCATGTCTGCGCGTGTGCGTAGCAGATGTCGATTTGCGACGTCAGACAGGCGCTGCGGGAACTGCGTGGGCTGCGTGGAGGAGAGAGAGAAAGGCCAACGTGGAACAATTGTGGCTGAGGCAGGAGGCGCCGAGGGCAGAGGGAGGCGCAGACAAAGGCTGCGGCGCAGGCGCCCGTGCGACGTATAGCACACGGGCAGAGGGTCGCGTTCTGCACTCGTCTCCCTCATACGCACACCCACTCTCCTTGCCTGGCCCCTGCACATACTGTAAACCCCTCACACCTGCACTCTCGCTCCTGCCTACACATCACCTGCCATGGAGGCCCTTATGCGCATCACCGACACTGTCAAATCCCTGCGGGTTCGTTCGCTTCACACATCTGTCCTGTCTATTCACCGGGGCTCACTTGATTCTCTTGCTGCGCCATATTTCAGGAAACTCGCTTTAGCGCACTCCGCTCACCAACCGAGTTCTTCGACTTCAACCGCGTTTCGCGGCCCGCCGACCTCAACCAGGCGACACACGTATGCCTGGTCCTCTTCCGTCCCTCTCTTCGCCGCTAACGTGGACCTGCGTACGACCTGTAGCGCATGTCCTACAACACCCGCTATTTCTCAGGTGTGTCCAAATCAACTTGTCATAGTGACCTTTAAATACTGACATGCGCTCGTAGGAAACTATGGACTAATTG
Source organism: Porogramme epimiltina (assembly GCA_900155495.1). Lineage (NCBI taxonomy): Eukaryota > Fungi > Basidiomycota > Agaricomycetes > Polyporales > Polyporaceae > Porogramme > Porogramme epimiltina. Next base: position 12,325 of record FTLJ01000612.1, read on the forward strand.
TGGCCCTCCTCGCCGTATACGCCCTGTATGTTCACCTCCTGGGATCTGTTCCAAGGAGAATCCGTCTAAACCGAATACTCCTTAGTCTCACCAACATCCTCCTAATCTTCGCCGTCCTATTCCTCGTCGGCGGTTTCGCAGCCATCAACCGTTTCGGTACGTCTCTCTTACCTATCACTTTCCAGAGTACACGTCCTTACCCCAACCTCTCGCCTTCCATCGGTCCCCTTAACCTCCCACTGCCGACCTAACAATCACCACTCCCGTCGCACACGCCCTTTCGCCGCCGGTGCCGTCGTGCCATCCGCCACCAGCGCCCGACCCCATCCAGGTCGGGGAGCACGTCATCACCCAAAAGTCTCTCTACACCGGCCTCTTCGTGATCGGCATCCCTCTCCTCTGGTTCTCGTCCCCCTTCTCCACCTTCTTCTGGCTCGTCGGCGCCTCCGCCGTCCTCATCCTCGGCCACGCCACCATAATGGAGCCTGGCATCGAGTCCGAATACGCCCAGGTCCAAGATAGCGTCTGAGCGGGGAGCCGCTGGGACGGTGGAGCCGGCGACGGTGTCTCGATACGCACATATTTATGCTTGCGCCGTTCCTGGTTTGGGTTGGTCTCTGCGGGCGGATGGAGCGCGGGGCGTTGGGGAGATAGCGCGGGGCAGAGAGACGGGGGCGCGGGAGGCGGACTCATCGCCGAAGTCGATTTGAGGAAAGGAAGCAGAGAGACTCGTGGGTGGACGCAATTGGGTTGGTTCATAACGGCGCTCTCTCTTCCTTTTCCCCTTCTGTCTTCTGGAGCTAGCCGTTTCCTTGGTCGTTTGGCGGACTCCTTAGTTACTAGTAATATTCCGCCGCCGTGGCGCTCGCCGCGCTCGGCGTGAGATGTACAGCAGCTTTCGCTTTCCCACTCGACACGGACGTTCGATATTCAGTGCTTCGGTCACGTGTGAGAGATTCTTGACGAAAAATTACTGCTGCGATGCTGCGCTGGAATAGTAACAGCCTAGAAGCCCAGGCTATGCAGGTAAGGTGGCCATACATATATTCCGCCAGCAGATCGGAGTGGACGGACTACGAAAATCGTATTCGTAACGATCCCTACCATAAATGGCAGGATGAAGATTACATAGTCGAATTCCATTGCGATATTCAAAATCGGCGTCTACGGTGAGAATGGTCCAGCACACTCGCTCGAGTCGAATGTCTCTCCTTGTTCACCCAGACCTTCATTCACTAAGCTACACATAACATGAATCCAGAAGACGGAAGCTCTGCCGAGAAGTCTGTGGTGATGGTGCCCCCGGTGTCACAAGAGGACGTAGAGGCTAGTAATCCGCGCGATGCTCCTTCAGGTCAGTCGTCAACGGTTCACCCCGCTCCTATGAACACTACACTTGACAACATTTATCCCATATAGAGCTAGTCAAGAAGCTTGGCATCCTAGACCGCCTGCTTACACCAGCTATCCTAATGTGTATGATCGCGGGCGTGCTCATCGGGAACTACGTGCCCGGTGTGCAAGCAGCCTTTGACACCGCACGCTTCCAATCCGTCTCCGCTCGTAAGCACCCCCTACATACGAGGAAACTCTACCGTAAGCGTCCTCACCCGCCTCCACACCAGCGATCGCGATAGGCCTCATCGTGATGATGTGGCCCATCCTCACCAAGGTCCGCTACGAAGCCCTCCCGGCGCTCCTCCCCACCCGCCGCACGCTCGTGCACGTCCTCCTCTCGCTCGCGCTCAACTGGCTCGTCGCGCCGCTGCTCATGCTCGCGCTCGCGTGGGCCGCGCTCCCCGACCTCCCGACGTACCGCACAGGCGTGATCATGGTCGGCCTCGCGCGCTGCATCGCGATGGTCGCCGTCTGGAGCGCCCTCGCGCGCGGCGACGCCGAGTACTGCGCGATCCTCGTCGTGATCAACAGCGCGCTGCAGGTCGCGCTCTACGCGCCCCTCGCGCTCCTCTTCGTCAACGTCCTCGGCGGCGGAGGGGGCGTCGAGCGCACGCTGCACGTGTCCTACGGCGACGTCGCCATTTCGGTCCTCATCGTACGTCGCCGATCGCCGCGCCTTCGGGGGCTTCGCGCTGACGACATGCACCACTTGACCCCGCACAGTACCTCGGCATCCCGCTCGCCGCGGGCGTCGCGACGCGCTTCGCCGTCCTCAAGGCGACCTCGCGCGCGTTCTTCGAGGCGCGCTTCCTCCCGCTCTTCTCCCCGCTCGCGCTCCTCGGCCTGCTCTACACGATCGTGGTCATGTTCGCGTACCAGGGCCACCACATCGTGCACAACCTCGGCCCGGTCTTCCGCGTCTTCGTCCCGCTCGTCCTCTACTTCGCGATCATGTGGACCGCCGCGTTCTGGCTTGTGTGGGCGTGTGCGCGGCGCGCGGGCGGAGCAGGCCGTGGGGCTGGGTCTGGGCCGCGCGAGGGCGGTGGGCCGGCGGCGTCGGGCGCAAGCAAGGGTGACGGCGACGACGACGGGGCGTTGTGGACGTACGAGATGGCCGTCGTGCAGAGCTTCACGGCTGCGAGCAACAACTTCGTGAGTGGCGGCGTCGGCGGCGGACGCTTTTTTCTTCTTCGCTTCGCGGAACTTGCTAGACTGACCGGGCGATGATGTCACAGGAGCTCGCGATTGCGGTCACCATCGCGGTGTACGGCGTGGGGTCCGACCAGGCCCTGGCCGCGACGATCGGGCCTCTCGTAGAAGTGCCGGTGCTGCTCGCCCTGACCTGGGTCGCGTTGTTCTTGCGGCGCAGGTTGGGGTGGATGAAGACCGGAGAAGAGGCCGGGCCAGTAGGGAGGGGAGGATGAGGGCCGGGGGCGAAAATAAGCATCGAGGTTGTGATGGCCGGACAGCGCATGTCGTCATATCGCATCCACATAATTCGGATATACGCTGCGCCCATGCACACCCCGTGTGCATCGAAGAGAGGTCGAGGCATATGGAGCGTGCAGCGTCGTCGGCTAGCAGACAGGAGGCTAACTGCGTCCGACGACGACCCGGTCCTTGCCCCAAGGGTCCTTCCATACGTCGATCTTGTCCAGGCCTGCTTTGCGTAACACGATGGCCGCAACGGCATCTGCTTGCCCCTCGCCCACCTCGAGGGCGAGCGTTCCCCCACGCCGGAGCAGCATGTTGTCGCGCACCAGGGCCGCAATCCTGTAGTAGAAGACGAGGCCTCTAGAGCGATCCCCCTCCGGCATCTCAAAATTGGCGTCTGGAGAGTCACCGACGAGCGCCCGGGGATCCTCGAAGTCTCTCACCGACGCCGAGAGAAGCTCGTATTCGGACTGGGGGATGTACGGCGGGTTCGAGGTAACCAGGTCGTACGGCGGGCGCAAGCCTGCCCTCACCACGAAGTCGTCGTCCATGAGGTCGGCCACGACTGCTGTGAAGGCATTGTGCCTTTGCCGCCTGCGGTCTTCATGTTGTTCTCCGACGTCGAGATCGGAGAAGTGATCGCTCGGGCTATTTTGAGAAGAAGCCGGCGGGCTGGCAGGCTCGTTGTCGCGAGGCGGGATGATGTCGATTCCAGAACGTTCGGCATTTTGTTGTGCGAGCTGCGTGGCGGCGGGGTTGACGTCCACGCCCGTCGCACGGACGGACCCTGGCGGCCAGAGGTGGCAGAGCAAAATCGGAATACACCCTGACCCCGTACAGAGATCAAGGATGGAGACCGGGCGTAATGCGGATGGCGCGAGGGCCTCGGCCAGCCTGATGGTCCAGTCCTCGGTCTCTGGGCGCGGAATGAGGACAGGCGGGCGCACGGCAAGGTCAAGGGGCCCGAATGGCTGCGATCCTAGATGTACGTTAGCGACAAGACAAGAATGGGAAAGTGGCACATCTCTGATATGACATGGCGTAACTGAATGCAGTCAGTACTATAGCGGCTCGATGGACAAAAGCCTGGAGCGATTCTGGACGAGGCTTGTGCTGTGGCTAAGTGTCGGGTGACACCATGGTTTGCGCTAGCTGAAAGCGCTATCTCTTGTCGTTGTTCACAGCAGATGTTCGGACCGGTCACACACTACATCCGCCTGCAGGGTGGCCTCTCCGGGAGCAAAAATATGCCTGAGACATGGGACGACGTCATAGACCTCCGGATGGCAAGGTATGTCCCCGATTTCTTCAAGTGCCAGATTGACACGTACGATGATGTGGAGAGAATAGCCTCACCAAGAATATACTGGAGTGGTTCTCCAGCCACTCTGCGTGTAACCATTTCCTCCAGTGAGTGCGCAGAAGGTGGGATGCGCCCGGGAGAAGGCCTCAGTGCCTGCTTCATCCACCTGAACTCTACATGAGCGGAGTCGCGCCCGAGTGCCCGGGTGAGTCGTGTGAGAAGATGGGCGGCGGGCAGTGGTGAGGTCATTGTGACCTCGTGCGACGGTGGGCGCAGCTGGAGAGCGAGCGGACAGCGTGGCAGATACGGCAAGGAGATATGGCGAGGGAGAAGGCGAGTAACTGAAACGACGACAGAGGGCGAGCAGTGGCCGGGTCCGAAGACCGCGTCGGTCGCGCGCGGCCGGAGAACGGGCCGGGGGGACAGGACCGATGCCGGCGGGCGTGACAGCGGCAGGCGGGGATGACGCGTGACATCACGGGGAATAAGCCCAGGGTGATTACGTGTGCAGGCGTTTGGGCCTGCGATTGGCCCAAAAATAGGAGGGACGAGCACGGAACAGGCGCCTTGGATGGGGTCACGCTCGAGGGAGGACGGCCAAGTGACGGGCTTGCCTGCTCTGCCTGCGCCAGGCCTCTGCAATTCCGAATGTCCCTCCGTTCGGTCCTCGCCCCCCGCCCTCTTCCCCGACATCTTCTCTCCCACTCCTTCCTATAAATCCTCCACATGCAGACCTCCACGTCTGCATCCCACCCGCCGCCGCTCGCCCCTGCTATGCACGCCCTCGCCCTCCCCCCAAGCACCCACCACCCTTCGCTTCCCTCCTCGTCCTCCAACTCGGAGAGCAGCACGCCCGTCCCGTCCGGCTCCTCCAACGACCCCAAGAAAAAGCCTACCGCAAAGCGCAAGCGCACTGCAGACTCTATGGGCGACAATGACTCCGGCTCCCAGCCTAGGACGCGCGACGGCCCTAAGAAGAAAAAGGCAAACCGCGCCTGCTTTCATTGTCAGAAAGCGCATCTCACTTGTGACGACTGTGAGTATCGCCCCCGTTTTTTCGCCCCGTCTGCGCGCGCACCTTTGTGCAGCCGCGCCTTCTCGCCGCGCGGGAGGTAGCAGGCCGTTTCATTCGCCCGCGCCAGGCGTAACAATGGTCCTCGCTTGCGGCCATATGGAACGTCATCCGCGCGTTGCGTTAAGGGCGGACCGCTTCTCTCGCGCATGCTTCCCGCGCGATGCCGCCCAGTCCTTATTCATCTTCACGAGGGTGGGTTCGGTGTTCTGTGTGAACCTAGTAACGACTGGCGCGCTGCATTCACCACCCCACCCCCTCAATGTTCGGATTGACGCCCCTTATTTCCCCCATTACCCCGCATTAACCGCGGATTCTCCTACCCCTCAAATTGTCTGTTATCGCGTATGCGGTCAGTCAATTTGGGTTGTCGGGGTTCTGGGCTCTGACCGGCCCCTTACCACATCCTGGAATTCCTTCTGGGGCCTCGGGTACTCACACGATTCTAAGGCCGCACCACTCACCTTTCGTCTTTTTAGCTCGCCCGTGCCAACGCTGTATAAAGCGTGGAATGGCCGACAATTGTACAGAGGGCCACCGCAAGAAGGCAAAGTACCTGCTGGACGAAGAAGAGCTAGGCAAGTCCCACATGCTTCAGCGCTTTGACATTCCATCTCATTCGGACTTGCCATCACAGAGGCACTGAAGCGCGCCAAGTCTGGCGAAGGTTCCTCCAAGAGTGCGGAACCCACCTCACAACGTAACACGTTCACGTTGACATCTGTCCGCGCCCCCGTGTTCTCACACTCCCTCACCTTTTAGCACCACCCCCGCCGCCTCCTGAGCCCGCTCCCCCGCAGCAACAATATATCGCCGCCGACGCAATGTATCCCGTGTACAGCGCCCCACCGTCCTACGGAATGCCAGCGGAAGCCGCGAACCTCGAGTACTCGATCATCTCTGCGATCCTTGGAGGCGGCTCACCTGAATCTGGCTCCAGCGGTTCTCCTGCGGCGACCCAAGCGCCCCCACCTGTCGCGAGCTCATCATACGCACCGCCCCAAGCACCTGGCCTCTCGACCGCGACTTGGCCCGCCGAGCCCATACAGACCCAGTATGCAGGCCAACCCAACGCATCTAGTTATGCAGGAGCGGCGCCTGGGTATGGTGAGCAGCCTCCACTCGCCATCCCACCATCCGATACGACCCTGTCGGCGTCCTCCGTGGGCCCCGTTCCTTCAGAATACATTGCGCCGACTGCGACAGCCTATCAGGGCACGTACCCTGCCCAGCCTAGTCAGGCCGGCCCATCCCAGTATTCCGAGTACGCCTCCGATCAGTCACAAGCCCAGGCACAGGCGGCGACAGCGACGTCTCAGCACCAACAGCAGACAAGCGCGGGCCCGAGCGCGTACCGCTCGCCCCCGCAGTCGTTCCTCGTGCGCCCGCGGCGCACGCCTGTGAGTTCCCCAACGCGCGCGTGGAACAGCCCCTCGCTTTCCGCGCTCACGGCGGCGGACAACGCGGTCCAGAGCGTGTACCGGAATGTGACGAAGGGGTACGACTACACCGAGGGCTACCACTTCCTCATGAAGCACCTGAGTCGGAGGTGCGTGTTCTCGCGCTGTCTGTGTGCGGCGCAAGGTTGTGCTCACGCAGTTCCTTGGGTTCCTCATTTTTCATTTCCTGACGTGCTTCGCGCAACTTTCCACTGTGGGTCCGTGCTGTGCTGTGCTGCGTCGCGGCTATACCCATTATCCTGCGGTCGCGTGACTCTCCTCGCCACACACTTTCGCCACTTTCCTCTCACCTTCGCGCCCTTCGCCCCCCTATTCGACCCCTGGAACGCGCACATCGCAGATTCGAGAAGAACGACATCCTTCGGATCGTCCGCGCGCTCGCGATCGTCCGGCCGTCGTTCATCGCGCTGCAGATGCCGATGACGGAAGAGGACGACGTGTTCGTGGAGAAGTGCTTCCAGCGCTCGCTCATCGAGCTCGACAAGCTCGTCTCGTTCTCCGGCACACCCACTGTTGCATGGCGCAGAACGGGCGAGATATGTCTCGTCGGCCCCGAGTTCTGCATGCTCACAGGCTGGGAGCGCGAAGAGCTCATCGGGAAGCGCAAGTACATCTACGAGGTGCGTCTAACACATGCACTGATGCTCGCAGACATGCTGATGGGATGGGCTTAGCTGTTTGAGAACCAGTCTGTGGTAGAGTACTGGGAGAACTTCGCGAATCACGCGTTCGAGAACACGACGCAGTCCGTGTACTCGCATTGCGTTCTCCTCAAGCCGAGCGGCGCGCCCGTCCCGTGCACGTTCTGCTTCTCAATACGTAGAGACATTATGGATCTCCCGAGTTTAGTTATTGGTACGTGACTATCCTCCCCTTCACCTCCATACCAGTTAGACTTACGGGAGCGCACGCAGGACAATGGCTGCCGTTATTATAGCCCCTGCCGAAACCATCTCTTGCGCGCACCAGACTGTGCTTCCCCACCCGCGCCTCGTCTCCATCCACCTTCCCTTCCCCTTCCCCCCTCTCTGCCCCTCTGCCCCTCTCCCCTCCCTCTCCCCCTCCTTCCCCCCGTCCCCTCGCCCACGACCTCGCCTGTCGCCCTTATGTATTGGTTATGCGCTGTCTCATCGCTATCGTTCTCCTTCCCACTACTAACAGTCCCACTCGGACCCCTACACGGGCCCTGTATCACCTTATTGATAGTTGTACATGAATCCTACGACGCCCATAGAAGGCTCTCTCTTACACTGTTTATAGCCCAGCGCTAAACGTACCAATTTTCACTCAAACCCAATCGACTACAAGAATCTGAAAGGTATACGCGTCCGCCCAGTCTGGTCCCCCTTACTGCGGGTTTCGGTATATTGACTCACCCATGGAAATGTATTGTACAGCAGAGCCACTGTGACATTTTCTGTCACTTGGGTAGGTTGAGTGGTGTCATGTTAGTTGGCTGTGTCGTGCCACTCACCCGCCTCCGGTTTGGCCGTCTATTGCTGAGCAACCCGCCAATCATGAAGCGATCACTTACGACCTCTACGGGCTGACTACGACGCCAAGGATCCCCGTCACGTCTCCGACAAGGTTCACCGGCATGTCCGCCGCGGTTACGGCTCCGTAGAAAGGTGCGCTCGTTCTGCGCATGTCATTGGTACTACCCAATACTCTAACAAAACCTTCGTCTGACTCACTCCCGGCTAAGCTTGGAAACAAACTAGAAGCCATTAAGCTCGTTACGTAGCCCAGTGCCATCCCTATTTGATCGTCGCGGGAGCGCAAGTAGCGCGGTCTGTGGCACTTTTCGCGAGGCCTAGACATACGCAAGTTGGGGCCGGGACAACACCTAGGCCTCAAAGTCGCTCAAGAAGCATCCCTAGCCAGTACGCAAGACAGCAGCCCACGCTGACACCTGCTCAAACATTGCGGGAAGCGAAAGTCGCCCACTGGGTATCGCGGCATACCAGCCTACGTCATACGCCCTTCGAAGGAAATGATTCACCACAATAGTTCACCGCAATGATTCACCGCAGGACCTTTGAGCATCGTTGACGTGCCGGTCGCCGTAACGCAAATCGACAACTCATCCCGCGCCGGCTCGCTCAGCCCCCCCACTCCACTTCCCCCGCCGCACCGCCGCACTCGCGCATTGCGCAATCTAAACCGAATCTGAAGCCACCTCGCGCCCTCGAAGCCGTTCTCCCGCAAAGCAAAACGTTGACGTCTGCTCAAGGCTGGCTCCACCGGCCCGTCTTTTCCCCACGTCTCCCCCGGCGTCCAACCCTCCACGCCGCTGCCTCGCCGCGGCGTTCTATTCGTCTCCTGTCCTCCAGAGCCCAAGCCCCCCGCAGCCGTTGGCAACTCAGCGCCCCCCGCTCAGGCTTTATGCCGATATGCCGCCCTGCGCCGACCACTCGGCCGGGCTCTTCGCCGTACGTCTGACTGAGTCCGACCCTGTATGTCCGCTAACGCGATCGTGTACCCCACCGACACTGTCATACAGTCACTCAAGTTCCGCTCGCAGCACGGCGACCCTCGGATACTCCTGCATGAGCGCACGGTCGGTCGGATCTATCAGTTATTATCGTCCAACCCATGCCCAGAATGTAATCACATTGCGACTAGCTGCACAACTCACGGCAAGTGGAGTCTACAGCTAATTCCATGAAGATTAGTTACGAAGTAGTCAGCACCTTGGTACGTAAAGACATCGGCAGGAACCCCAGAGTTTGGCGGGCGATATGAGTGAGACTCCCAGAGCCCGAGGCCGAGCGTGCCTACTGCCTCGATACACGAACAGGTCAAATTTGTTACAGCACTGTTAGTTCACTTGTACAGATTGCTGTCATTTCAACAACAGGCGACTCTTAACCTGTTCCATCGGCTTGCACTTGAACACGAAGCATTCCGCAGGACGAAAGAGAGTGTGCAAAGCAAAGCTTAGATTTTGAGGCTACATGCAGTAAAGCGCGAAAGAGAGACACATCCCCAAAGCGTACATACAACCATCGTCCCGCTAACTGCCGCCTGCTCGCTAACCAGCAGTGCGCCGTGCACTTTTCTGGGTGTGCAAAATGTGGTGCGAGGAAAAAGGGTGGAGGTGGCTTATGACACGACGGTCCACACCCGGACGAGGTCGTCCGTGAAGCCACCGAAGAGCGTCTGGCCATCCGCGGACCAGGCGATGGAGACACACTCAGGCACGCGCGTGGCGGTGCCCTGGGCGAAGTCGGGCTTGAGCTCGTCGACGATCGACCTGTGAGAAGGATTATGATTAGGAACATCCTCAGGGAGAAACGGAACTGCACATACTTGCTCTCAAGGTCGAAGATCTTAATGCAAGACGCGGTCGCCGCGCACAGCCAGTAACGGTTGGGGGAGAAGACGAGGGCGTTGACGACATCGCCAGCCTCGAGCGAGTACAGGTGCTTGCCCTCGTTGAGGTCCCAGAGCATGGTGATACCATCCTTGCCGCCAGAGGCCGCGAGGGAACCATCGGGCGAAACCGAGATGGTGTTGATGTAGCCGGTGTGGCCGTAGTGGTTGGTCTTGAGCTTGAACTTCGAAAGCTCCCAAACCTTAAAACATCGAGAGTATATCAGCATCGTTGAATTGGTTTCATGAAGGCACGGAAGAAGAAGGTCAGAGATCTTGGTGATTAAAATAGTCTCATAGGGTGTTAACCCTCTGAAGTAGCAAATATTATTCTAACATCATACTGCGCAAAGGGGGAGAGGTAAAAATGAACACCATATAGAACATTACACACCTTCACAACCTTGTCCCAACCGCAAGAGACAATGACGGGGTTCATGACGTTGGGGCTGAAGCGCACGCACGATACCCTAAGGAAGAGAGATGTTCATATTCTGGGCTCGACAATTACCGACCAGAAGAAGTCAAACTCACCACTCAGTGTGGCCATCATCCTTGATGTCGTATTTGCACTCGCCAAGGGTGTTCCAGAGCTTGATCGTCCTGTCGCGGGAGCCAGAGACAATCTGCCTGTTGTCGGCGGAGAAGCTGACGGAGAGGACATCCGAGGTGTGACCGACGAAGCGGCGGGTGGTCGCGCCGGTGTTGAGGTCCCACAAGCGCAGCGTGTGGTCCCAGGAGGAGGAGAGGGCGAACTGGCCATCGGAGGAGATGACGACGTCCGAGACGAAGTGGTTGTGTCCGTGGAGGATGCGCTTGGGGTAACCGTACTGGTCCTCCTCGCGAGTGAGTTGCCAGACGATGATCGTCTTGTCTATTCGCAAAACAAACTTATCAGAGGGGTGAACTAGCGAGATCCACACGTCCGCAAGGTCGTGAAAGTCTGTAACAAAAGTAGACATACCACGGGACGCGGTGAGGATCATGTCGGGGTTTTCTGACGACGTCGCGATGGCGGTGATCCAGCCCTTGTGGCCGGCCATAGAGCCGAGGTAGCGGAGGGATTCCATGATGTCGGGCGCGGTGTTCACGTCGTCGGCGGCGTCGGTGCTGAGCTCGTCGCTATTCTGTGGTCCTTGCCTTGAGCGGAGGCGCGCCAGGAAAGTGTGACAGCCACTGTGACTGGTACTGTATAGCTACGGCAACGCCCGGGTATAAGGGCGCCTGGCGCGTGCCTTGACGCGTGTCGTCATCTCGCTCATTCCTCGCAGTTTCCCCTACGGAAAGTGCTCTTCTGCCTACAGCTTCCGTCTAGTCCTAAACGTGTCTTCGCAAACGGATCCCCTACTCCCTTCCCGCCCTTCCATCCCGTCATTGCGTCGTTCTGTTCATCTCCGCCATCCGCGCGACCTTCGTGTTCGTCCAATGGATCCATAACGTGTTTTCCACGCGTCTAGACGCGTCATCCTCGAGGAAATATCGTCGCAAGACAAGCGAAAGAATGTACCAATCCCGTGAGTACCCATCTCTTGCGCGACCTTCGTTGTATGATGTACTTCGTATATATTTGCTACTTCAGAGGGTTCACACCCTATGAGACTACATTTTCCACCAAGATCTCTGACATTATTCCTTTTCTCCTTTACGTGGCCTTCCTTGCTGATCTCTCCATTGTTTGCTTCATAGATATCTAGACTCTTGGCGAAAGGGATTGTAGTAAGGATGGGTCGGTGAGTGTACGCTCATGTGTATTGTGTTCTCTGCCCCTGTAGTACTCGATGTTGTCTGTAATGAATACCCTATCCGTAATGATTAAAGTTATACGTGGATGGTTCCATATACTGTCGTTGGAGATTGGAGTCACTTCGTCTCATGCTCCATCACGTGTAACTTCGAGTGTGCGTTATCGCGATAAGGGGGAGCTCGAAGGCCACCGAGCTCTTCTTCGTCTACCCTTCTGACTTGCCAACTCAAGTTCGAAGCGAATTCGCTACGGATTTCGACATGCCTGCACCAATCACCAGAACACCGGTCATCAGTGAGTCGTGTCTACGTCACAGAGCGAACCATTGCGTCGGCTCACGTTCCTTTCCCCGCAGTTGACACAGACCCCGGCGTTGATGATGTTCTAGCCTTGTCAGTAAAGTACTCTTCACGACGTTTGTCATGGCGCTAGTTGACATTAGAAATGTATCAGACTATTGGCGTTGGCCAGCCCTGAGCTTGAAATCCTGGCTATTATCATATCTTTTGGTGAGATATTCAAGGGCCGGGTCAACAAGTCTAGTATATTCATGAGTCAAGCCAGGCAACACCGATGCGAAGTCATCATAGTGAGTCAGTGTCATGTGTGGGACGGTGTCTATCTTATGCCTTAGACCCCATGAAGTACAAACATACTCAAGGTATATAAGGCAATAGCGCAGCATCTAGAACAGTTCCCACAACATGCGTCGCGATTCCCGAACTACTCGCCAAGTCGGAAAACTATCCTCGCCATGGGAGAAGACCATCCTCTGGCGGGAGAGCTGCACAGCGCCCAGTACTTTCATGGAAGGTGATTAACTCCAGCATAGATATATGGGGTCGTGCCTTACAATAGCTGGGATTATAGGGACGGCCTGGCAAACATAACTGAACGGCACCCCGACCTGAACGTAAACGACGAGACTCCAGCGCAGCATCCCCAGCTACAAGTCACCGACAAACCCGGCGTTGAGGTCGTTTTAGATCTGATCAAGTCCGAGCCGGAACGAAGCATAACTTACGTTGCATTGGGTCCGCTCACGAATCTCGCCAAAGCCATGCGTCTTGACCGCAGTGTGGTGAATGAACGCATCGGACGCATCGTTTGTATGGGCGGCGCATTGGACGTTCCCGGCAACACTAGTCCTGTGGCCGAATGTACGTACCTTACACTCTTGTATCTTCCTCACGGCCTTACCCGACCTCGCGTTTCAGTTAACTTTTTCGCCGACCCATACGCCGTGCAAGAGCTGCTCTGTTCGTCAGAGCCAGATCAAGGCCTACCTCTCGACCGCTTCCTTTTGCTACCGCTTGATATCACGACACCGCACGAGCTATCGTTCCCGCTCTACGCCGAGAAGATTGACCCCACGTTCAGCACCTCCGCTCGGCCTTCTCAGCCCGCAGGCAAACCACCGCTCGTGCACTTCACGAGCGCCTTCCTCGAGCGCACGCGAGAGGTTATGTGCGAATTCGGCAAGGACGCGCTCGAGCTCCACGACATCGCCGCAGTGTGGTGTGCGCTCGCGAACCCTGCAGCGGCCGCACAGGGCCAGGGCGAGCCGCAGCTCGGTGCGCCCGCACCCTTACAAGACGGATGGAAGGCAATTAGGCGCAAATTCGCCGTCGAGCGGTGCGTGTCCAGGATCCATTTCTGATACACGCGGCTTATTACCACCCTTCCCTTCCTTTCTCTCCGCCCCCCTTCCCCTCCGCCGCCCGCGCCATCCACCCGCAAATATCCCGACAAACCTCGCCCCCGCCCTCGCGCGCACCGCCATCGCCTCCTCCCAAACCTCTATCCGGAACCATATCCCACACGTTCCTCGGCTTCCATCGCCAACGTCAAACCCTACTTCCGAACCACCCTCCTGTGCCCTCCGTCGCCCCAAACCTAACTAACGTTCGCCGCGGCACCCGCCGGCAACCCCCCACTCCCCGTCCTCCCCGCCCGGTGCTTCTAACCGGATAACAGCACCGGCGAGCACACGCGCGGAATGCTCGTCGTCGACCGGCGCGACGACCCCGGCGCGTACGCGCCCGGTGCGAACCGCGCCGAGGTCCAGGCCGCGCTCGAGCGCGAGCATTTCCCGCACCCTGGGGCGCCGTTCGAGTCCACCGCGCTCCCCGCGCGCGTCGAGGTTGAGCATCCGCCGCCGCCAGCTGCCGGCGGCGATGGCAACGGCGGCGCAGGGGGCGGCGGCGGCACCGGGGACGGGGAGGGCGTGTTGTGCGTGGTGGCCACGCCGGGCAAGGACGCGCTCGTGCGGCTGCTCTTTGCTCGGGTGTGGGGCGTGGAGGCGGCGTAGCGAGCGAACTAGCTAGCTAGTTGGCGGGCGGGCGGGCTGGCTGCGGCTCAGGGCGCGTCCGTGGCTAGACTCCCCAGCCGTCCGTAGCAATCGCAGCCGACGCGCAGGCGGCGTTCACTTCGCGTCCGCCCGCCGCGAACTCTGTAATAGCATCCCCCGATGCACGAACCTGTTCGCCCTAGCGCAGGACCGCGCGAGTTCCCTCGAAATATCCGGATCGTTCGGGCCCAGCCAGGTGACGGCATCGCGAGAAACAGAGACAGAGACAGAGAGACAGAGGGAACCCTGAAGCCACTAGAAGCACCCTGTCTTGGATATCTCGGATTTCCAGACGGAGCTCCCCCGGGGCCCAGCCCCGCCGTCGAAGCACGGCAGCGTCGAGTTTGAGTCTGAGCCTGAGCCTGATAGGTGTGCGCGCGGTGTGTGGCACCGGCCACGCGCCGCGCCGCACCCCATCCTATCCTATCCTATTCTCTCGCGAGCTCCCGCGCCGATGACATCGGAGGGTTGGGCCGCACCCCTGGATGAGCGCAGCGGGCGGGGGAGCGGATACTAGGATAGAGTTTGCCTCCCCTCCCCGCGCGCCCGCGCGTGCGAGTGTGGACGGCCACGCAGAGAGCCCAAGTTCGTTCGCGTTCAGATTCGGACTCGGGGGTTCGAGAACGAGGTACAGAAGCGCGGCGGCCCCGGGGCGCAGGCACCGGTGCCTGCACGCCCCACTGCCCTCCCCTGCCCTCCATTCGACTCCACTCGCAATTGTGCCGCCACCCCACGCGCGCATCGATGCGATCGCGGTTGGCGCGGCCGCAATAGGGTAGTCGCGCACGTATTGGGAAGCCGCAGAGGCCCCGTGGACGAGCGGCGGGGCGCGTTTGGACGCCGCGAATTGCAATTGCGCCGCTCGCCCGGGCGAGCGTAACGTCACCCGCACGTCGAAATCAGACTGGCAGCTTGTCCTGAGGAACAACCGGTGCTGCTAAATCCCCATATGATGGCACGCACGTACGTACGTACACGGTGGACGCACCTCCTGCGCAAACGTTATCTTGGCATGGAGGGCCCGTCGATATCGCACACAGTCGGCAGTGCGGCCCCGTGCGCCTTCGAGCGTGCCATTCAGTGCATTGTGTGCGGGGCGTGGGAGGGTCGGAAGCGTACAGCAGAATACAGACAGACACATCTAGTAATACATCGTGGACAGCGGCGAAGCGCGCGCGCGACAACAACAGCAACAACAGGAACGACACCCACACAGGCTCAGCGCAGAAGCCTCCAAATATCCCTCGCGCGCAGGCAGGTTATTGCAGCCGCGGGTGCCCGGGGGGTGCTCCAGCCCGCCCATACGTGGGTGGGCGGGCGTGCACGGCGCGCGGGCCCTATAGCCAGCCATAGCCACTCCTCATATGGTCTCGACGTACTCGGCGCTGCCCTTCTTGTCGATGTCGGACGACGTGCGCTTGATGGGGCTCGGGGCCTCCGCGTCCGCGAGGTGCGCGCGGTTCTCCTCGATCTCGTCGACCGTGCGGAGGCGGAAGCCGCCCTTGCGCGCCTGGTCGACGACCATGCCACTGGGATGGGGAATGGCGCGTCAGCAACATGCCAAAAAGAGGAGATGGCAAGAATGGAATACGCACATCGCGTACATGGCCATGATGGTGTAGCCCGCGAAGGGAATCGAGTACGAGCGGGCGGTGGAGACGTTGTCCGCGACCGCCGCGGCCATGGGTGGCCACCAGGCGCCTCCGCCGACACCCTAGAAAGAAACGCACCGACGGGCGGGACGTAAGTGCCTAGTTGAGGCGGCGCGCGAAGCCCGGCGAAACCGGCGTGAGGACGCACCATGACGATCAGGCCGGACCCGCGCTTGGTGTGTCTCCCCAAGTTCTTCGTGCCGAGGGTGAAGATGACCTAATTGGTACGACAGCGGGCGTGAGTGCTCGTTCGCAATGGCGGGCGGGCAGGCAGAGGAATGGGCCGGCGAAGGGGACGCACCGGGTAGCAGATCGACTCGAAGAAGAACAGCGCGAAGAGGCACCCCACGGCGGACCTGCCGGGTCCAAACGCGACGCCGAGCGAGAAGGTCATGCACGCGATGGAGTAGATGCTCAGCAGGAGCGCGGGATCTATCCATCTGAGGAGGACCACGCCGACGAAGCTGTACCCGCCCGCCACAACGTCAGCCCGGATGGCGAAAGTTCAAGGCACTGCGCAAGTTTTTCACTCACCGGCCGACGGTGAACGTTATCTGGCAGTACGAGAAGAGCTGGCTGGCGAGCGGCTTGGAGATGCCGATGCCCTGCTCCGTGAGGAAGTTCACAGCCAGAGCCGCGACGGCCACCTGCGCGCCGACGTAGGTCGTCTGCGCCACCCAGCCGAAGATGCAGTGGTATTGCTTCCTGAAGGGTTCCTGGTCGCTCTTCAGACCCGCCGCGTGCATCTCGTCCGCAAGGGCGTCCTGGGTAATCTCGGGGAGTGTGCAGAAGCTGTACCACGCGGGAATTGGTCCGGTGAGAACGCCAGTGTATAAACGATCAACCGGAAGTACTTACTAGAACAAGACGTTGAGCACGACGCCGAGCCCTGCCACAGCAAGGTACACCCTGGAGATAAACATATTAGACGCTTCACGCTTCGAGCGACGCATACAATGACGTCACCATTGCACTGTGTCTAGCGAGTCCGCGTTCTTGCCCTGGAAGAACCACCTTGACGCAATCATGGGCCCTGCGAATGACGCAACGCCTTGGAAGCCTTGGCTAAAGTTCAGCCGCGCCGCTGCATACTTGGGGCTCCCGAGGACGGAGATGTAAGAGTTCGCGGCGACTTCCAGGCAGCAGAGGCCGCATCCTGTTGGGCAAGGCGCCCATGGCGAAGTTTAGACATAGTCTGCAAAGCTGTGTCGCGCCACAGTATCGCCACCAGACGACACCCACCGATGACGAACGTGCAGCCCACAAACCCGCCGTATTTCGCATATCTTGCAGATGGCCAGAAGAAGATCGCGCCTAGCGAGAAAGAAAGCCCGTGACAAGGACGGTGAGCGAGGCCCGTCATCAGACGCGCCGGCGCAGCTGCCGGGTGGGAGCGGAGGACGTACCGAGCGAATAGAACGTCAGGCCCATGTGGATTCCTTTCTATTATCCCCCGCGCGGTCGGTTACGTTGGGTCGGAGAGGACGCGTGATGGGCGACAATCTCACCTTGTAGCCATATTTCTCCATCTATCGTGCGATGATCAGGATGGGCGGAGGAGTGGGTTCGATGGGTGCAATGACTTACGAAAATACTGGCGACTGGGGCGTATACTAGGTAGGCACCCTGGACGAAGGTTTGATGAACACCAATAGATATGGAGGCGTCTGGAGCGCACGCACGAAGTATGCTAGTTGAAGCAGGGTACTTTGAGTCCTGGAGATCTTGAACACGGTTTGGAAGTGCGAATTAAGGACGTCCAGTAGCTGTATGAGGAGCGTTAGGCAGATAAGACGAATTGGGAAGGCGGGCGACGTACGCCATACGCAAACCCCCAAGTAAAGAACAAGGACGTCACTAGACCAAACGCAAACACCCATTGTCTGAACGTGAGGTCAGCGGCTGCGAAAAGAGGGCGTTCAGTTACAGGATCCGAGGGTGCCGGAGGTGGGAGCCAACTCACCTTTCATGCCAGGGGGAGGCGGCGCGGAGCCGGCCATGGTGCACCGTCGTGAGGGTGAGACGAGAGCGGGGGGTGAAGGATGCAAACTCTGCGCTCGACGGGCCCTTCGAGCTCGTCTCGAGGTATTTAAGAGCAGGAGCGGGGCCCCACGAACTCTGCGCAATGATGGGGAGGTCGATCACGCGGGGAAGGATAATGCGTTTACGGTCCGGGGTATCAGGCGAGGCAGCCGTTTCCCCGCACAAGCGGCGCCGATTTCGTCGTGCGGGGTCGGAGGAGCGTCCCAGGCGAGCCTCAATCGTCCACCCGCCGCGCACCCGAGTCGCATTTTTGCGCGAGTACACTGGAGCCGTGGAGGCTCCATCGGACGCGCAGGCAGCACGCGAGACGGGGCTGCGAGCGTCGGGTTTGCAGCGCAGGGCCGCTCTTGGGGGTGGCGACGAGAGGCTGTCGCGGCGCGTGGGCCGGGCACGGGTCCGGTGGGTCGACGGAGAGCTGATGTGGGTGTGGGGCCGGCCTCGTCAACGACTGGGGCTTCCAATTCGGGAGACGCGGATGGCCGCATGACCTCCGTTGTGACCGCCCGCCAGGACGCCACCAAGCCCGCCCTCCTGCAGATCAATCTCCCGCCCTCTCCTTCTGCGCCGCCTATCGCTCTCACCTCTCTCTCTCTTCCCCAGATCGTCTCTGATCGTCACCTGCACACTTCTGCGTACCATCCAGGTCCCGGCCTCGCTACCCGCCATGGATACACCCCAAACGGCGTCCACCACCAGCCTCCTGGCGCCATTTCTTGCGGTCAGCCACCCAAAACGCGTCGCAGCCAGCAGTCACCCGACTGATTTGAGCCCCCACCGTCCAGGAACATTACGGTCCCACCAAGGCCCGCCATCCGGGCGAGGGCCGTCGCAAGTGGAGACTTCGAGTCGCAGACGCGTTTTGGAGCCTCCCCGCTGAGCAAAAGAACGCGTGCCTCGCTTCGGTGCGTCCACACGCGCCTCCGGGACGCGTCTCTCCCAAGTTGCACGAGAAGCAGCACCGCTCATGACTCCCTATTGCTGACCGCAAATTGACTCGGCCCCGCGCCCACCCACGCGCCACCCTGACAAAACCAACAATTTGAATAGATCAGTCAAAATCCCCCTTCGCCCGACGCGATCGAAGCCGCCGACTTCACGACCGACGAGGACCCCCTCGACGACGAGTGCGATGACGCCGCCGGCCTCGGCGTCCTTCTTCGCACCGACTTCGCCAACGAGCCCGCCTGGGAGCTCTTCCACGCCCGCCTCCAGGACGCCGAGGCCGAGTTCGCTTCCGACGCCGCAGATGAGGGCCTGACGGATGCGAACGCGGGAGCCTCGGGCGCGGGCACGCGCGGCGACGCCGCCCCATCTTCCTCGACCGGTACAGGCGGAGACGCGCCGATGGACGAAGACGATGAGGACGACGAGGAAGATGACGGCGGTGCGCCCGGGGGCAGCGCCCCGATCTTCCACGTCGTGAACCCCCCGGACGCGGACGCCCGCGCGCTGCTCGCGGGGCTCTCGAACCTCGCGGCGCTGCGGCTCCTCAACGACGTCGATGTGCGGCGCGCGCCCGCGCCGCCTCAGGGCACCAAGCGCATTAAGCCGCCAAACCGGATCGTCGACCACGACGGCTGGCAGGAGGTCTACGCGGGCAAGACGCTCTGGATCTACGATGCTAAGTCGAACGCGGACCAGTGCGTGCGGCTCGTCAGCCAGGCCGGTGCGGCGATGTACGGGACAGCGACGTGAGTGGTTTCTCCAACTCCTTGTTCTTCTCTTCTATCCCCCCACTCCCTCGCGTCCCGCCGGCCGCGTTCCTCGTGTGCCCGCCGCACGCCGCGCGCGCCGGCTTTCAATTTCGCCAGTTGAAATGCGACCACCCTGTGACGCGCGCGCGCACCCGTACTACCCGTACCCATACCCCTTCTGCCCTTCTCCCGCCTTGACGCGCTTCCCCGTTCTGATCCTCGGCCTCGGCCTTCCCTCCTCTCCCTCTTTCCCCCTCCCCGCCCATTTGTAAACACCCGGGCTCGGGAAACCCTCTCCGCGCGCACCACACACCACCACGCAACCACCCCTCGCCGCACGCGCCCACACGACCACGCGACCGCGGACCCCCGTGTGGCAAAACTCCCGACGAACCCGACGTCGACCGCCCTCTATCACGCACGCGCGCTCTCTCTCCCCGGCGCCCGCCCGCCCGCCCGGACCGCACCGGCGTCGCCGCTTGCCCCCCTCCCCAGCGGGGATAGCTGGCGCGCGCGCGTCAGCCACATCTGCGAGCTGCAGGTGAACCTCGCCGCGGGCGCGATGACGATCGACTTTGGCGGGCTCGACCGGTGGGACTACGCCGAGCGCGCGCGGAACCTCGACGCGGCGGCGCGCCCGGTGGCCTAAACCCGACGGGGCTGACGCCCGAGCCCCGATGGCCGAGCGTCCCCCTCAACGATGCCCGAACCGTTCAGCGGTGTCCGGCCCCCAACGAAAACAAAACGCAAAATCAGAAAGTCGAAACGGCCGGTCTGAATTCAAGGAGGCGCTGCGTCTTTGGTTTAATTTAGATGCAGGTCGCCGGCGTAGTTACACGTGTAAAAACGCGCAAAGGAGAGAAACAGGGCATTCGGGGGCGGGTGGCCGTGTGGTTGGCTTCTTTGGCGCACGGCGGCGGCGGCGGCTGACGAGGAAAGAAAAAATAGACAAATCGAATGTGAATGTATGGGGAGGGGGCAGGGAGCGCGCGGCGCGGCGGCTGACATGGACGCGGGGTGTGGTGCACAGCACGCAGAAGTTGGTGCAGATACGAGAAGCAGCGTACAGATTTAATATTACAATAATGGATCGTGCGCGCGTCGCGGAGTGGAGTGGAGCGCGGCTCAATTGAGCCGCCTCGCAGTCAATGGGCAATGAGCGATGGGCGATGGCAATGGCAGGGCTGGGAGGATCCACATCCAAAGATCCAAAGAAGGATCACGCGGGGCCTGTTTTGACGGATGCCCGGAGGGGGAAAGGAAGTTGTCCTGCCCTCACTCCGCCCTGTCGCAACACACCGCCCCGGCCCGACGTCACTCTGGGACGAGGGGGGAGACTGGCACGCCGCGCGATGCACGCACCCATGATCCATGACACACGACGCAGCGCGACAGGGAACCCCCCCATGCGGGGGCAGATTCGCGCGTGAACCACCGACGCGAGGGGCCGGCCGCGGGCGCAGTAGTGACTGTGCTGCTGCATAGCTACTTATTTAATAAGCGTCCGTGAGTCCCTTCGTGACTGATGCACGCGCGTCGGTCGGTCAGTCAGTGTCAAAATGATTGTTGTTGATCAGCAGCAGCCTGAGCCTGAGCCGCCGGCGGGCGTGGGGGCTCCCCTGCATAACGGTGCGGGCGCGTCGCGTTCGCCGAAATCCGCACGTCAGGGCTCTCTCTGTTGCCTCTCCCCTGAGTCCTAGGTTCCCAAATACGTGGTGAAGAAGAAGCACGAGAAGCACAGGGATCTGGGAAGCCAGATCGCGTCGCTACCGGTGCTGCTGCTGCTGGAGGTGGTGCGCCGCCGGCCTCCGAAGACGTGCTATTATGCTCATATATGGACATGTGTGCGCGAGTGCGTCGTCGTCGTCGCGCGCGCGCGCCGGCGGTACGCGTATGTCACTTATGTGGGGGGCGAATTTGACATATCCGACAGAGATTGCAGATGCGGTGGGGGCGGGGCGGTCGACAGAAAGAAGATGCTGGGCGCGCGCGGCCTGCGATCTGCTACATAGGTGCTATATATCATTCCGACGGGGACTCCTATGGTAAGGTATACAGGGGAGGCACTGCGGGACCGACTAGCTGCTAGTGATAGCGGTGGTAGTGGTGGTTGTGGTCGAGGTGGTCGACGGGGGAGCGCTGCGATCGAGGGTGGTGGGGGCGGGCGCAGGCGCGGCGGGGGGGAGAGGGCGAGGCGATGTTATACAGCGGCGATTAGGCGATACATCGTAGCGGGCACGGTGAGGGGGGATATAATAATGTACGAGTATAGCACACACGCAGATAGCGGATATCTGGGGGGGGCGCACGGCACGGCGCAGCGCGGCGCGGCGTGGCATGGGCATGACAGAGCATATGCGGGAGAGGTGGAAAAAACCGGGAGCGGGATAAGTAAGCAGAGGGCAAACGTCCGGGGATGAGGAAGAGTCATACGTGAGTAGCGTAAGTGCGGATTTCCGGAAGCGTAGATAGAGCCAGAGCGCGAGCGCGCGGCAGCGTGGCGTGGCGTGGCACAGCGCGGGAGAGTGTGGATTGGGGAAGGAAGAGGGCAGAACGGAAGGGGCAAGTATCGTCGTATGTCAGCCGCGCCCGGCCTCGTGCGGACGGGAAGAGGGCGCACGGCACGCTCCGCGCGTCGTGTGGGCGAACGGGCGTGCGCAGGCGTTTCCCCCAGTCACGTCAAAGTCAGACGTCAGCCTCACGGGAAAGTCAGGAAGGGAACACAGAGAAAGAGGCCCGGAGCTAGCCGCCGTCACCCAGAGGTGACGACGCAGCGGCCGGGCGGGCGACGCGGCCCCAGCCCCACACGTCACTCCGGCGGTGGCTTAGCGCAGGCTCGGGGCCGCGAGGAGCATGTGCGGATGCGGATGCTGGTGCGGGTGCAGGTGCGGGTGCGCCGAGCGCGCGCGCTGGCCGTCGTCCTCCGCGCCCGAGCCCGAGGCCGAGCCGGACGGCGAGCGCGAGGACGCGGTCGAGCGCACGTCGGACATGCGCTGCGCGTAGCCCGCCGCGCCGCGGGGCTCGTCCTCGTCCATGAGCTCGTCCTCGTCCTCGTCCCCGCCGACGTCCTCGTCCTCATCCTCGTCGTCCGAGCCGCGCGCCGAGTCGTCCTCGACGAGCCCGCGGCAGTCGACGTACCCGCCGCAGCAGTCCGGGTCGTTCGGCCCCGGGAAGCGCGCGCGTGGGTGCGGATGCGGGTGCGGGTGTGGGTGCGGGCTCATGCTCGAGCTCGCCCGTCCGCCCGGCGAGGAGGAGGACGGGGGCGAGGAGCGCGCGTGTGCGTGCGCCTGCGTCGGCGTCGTGGCGTGCATCGACGTCGGGGTCGACGTCGGCGGAGGGAGGTGCGGCGCAGGTCCGAGTGCAGCGGGCGGGAGCGGGCGGTGCGGGTACACGGAGGGGAGCGGCTCGCGGAAGTCGGCCGAGGGGCGGCGGCTGCCGGCGCTCTGGGGCGGGGAGAGCGCGAGCGGGGGGAGCTCGATGCGCGGCGAGACGGAGGGGAGCTTGCTCGGGTGGCCGAGCGTGGGGGGCGCGCCGGGCGAGGGCGTGTAGGTGGGGGTGGCGAGGGTGATGGGGGTGCGGTTCACGTGGGGGGCGGGGCCGCCGCCGCCTGCGGGCCCGGGATAGAACGCGAGTTGTTGGAAGCGCGTGATGGACGCGGCGGCGACGGTGAGGTGGTGCATGAGGTCTGAGGAGGCTGTGGCCTGGATGGGAGTGCGCAGGGATGGGGATGGGGAGGAGCGATGCGTCAGTGGTGGGGCGAGGATTGGACCCGACGCCGGGGCGCGCGGGGGGAGAGAGAGAGACGCACCACTTCCGGGCCGTATGGCGCGGGGGCCTGCGCGGGGACGGCCGCGCTGAGCTTTGCCTGGAGGGAGTCGACCTCCTTGCGGAGGAGGACGTTCTCTTCTTCGGCCTTCTTGACGCGGACTTCGAGGTCCGCGAGGTACTGGGCCTTGCGCGCGCGATAGTCACGCTGCTGGAGGAGGGCGCGCGAGGGGGGGATGGTCATGTCCTTTCTGCGTCCGCGGGTCATGGTGTGGCGAGGGGCAGACGGAGGGCGTGGGCGGGGCGGGGTGAGTGGCGAGTGGCGAGTGGCGGGGGCGGGGTGCTTTTTTAACATTCCG
>FTLJ01000613.1:0-11669 GCA_900155495.1 Porogramme epimiltina
GACAGACTTGATACGATCTCCAGTTGGCCAGGTTGCGCATCTGAGGAATCGGTGACGATGGGATTGGTCGAGACAGGTGTAGTCGAAACTAGTTCCTCGGATCCATGGAGCTGGCGAGCTTCACCGGAAGCGGTTGTCGACGAGGAAAACGCGAGGAGATGGGAGGATGAGGCAGCTGCCGGTGCCACCGAAGTCCGTGATGTTGACACGCCGTCGTTTGGGGAAGGGGGTAGAGGGGGAGGAGGGGGAGGAGCATCCGCGGAGAGTAAAGTGGAGGTTTGTGCAGCGGATTGACTTTGTGAGGGGTCTTGGCTTGAGAGGTCCCGTCGGCTAGTTGGTTTACCGCGTCGAGTGCCTATCTTTGGTAGATCGGTGGATGTCCTTGAGGTGGAGCCCGCGGACGGCCGTTCGGAGTCCGATCCCCCGCTGAGTTTACTCTTCACTTTGTTCTTTAGTTTCCTGACATGCCGCATATCGTGCAAGAGGCTGGAGATGGCGAGGAACGTCGGCAGAAGGCGGAAGAAAGTGGGAAGTCGCGATGGTGGACGCACTCCGTGAATGTGAGGGAGGGGCAATCGATACAAGGTTCGCAGATAAAGCGACCGAGGAGCGCGATGGCTCCTTGGGGCGTGGTGTCGCGCGGGGACGGTCACGGGGTGCACGCAACCAGGCCCGGAAGAAGCTGCTGACCGGCGTTATGAAGGCGGAGACTTCGGTGACGTGGGACGATGGAAGAGCAGGGGCTAAGCGAGGCTGTTGAACTCGCTAGTAGCATGGAGTCGTAGATGAACAAGGACTCGCGCTATGCAGTATTTCAAGGATAAAAGGAGTTTATTATGTTATACGATACATGCCTGGATTCCGGGTCAGACGCGATTATCGCTCTGCTTGAGCGCACGCACCCACGAAGTTTTCGAAGCCACGCCGCATGATCAACGCCCACATCTTGCTCCACCATATGCCCGCAGACTTCTCGTGGAAACAAGGACCCTCCGAACTTTGATAAACTCACACTGCGTCCCTTTCGCACAACCCCGCTCCATTCCTCTTCAGGTTCCACGACGAGGAGCGCGATCCGTCAATTAAATGACGGGTTCCTGGTTTTGTAGCCTCGATCGAGGATGCAGGCGGTCCTTGTAAAACGCCTATATACCCGATGTGACGGTGGGCATGTCGTGTGAGTGGGTGCGTATGTATGTTTAGCCCAAGGACGAGTATGTGCGACGGCTGCTGAGTTTCTGTAGCCGCGAAGCTTCATGAGGCGAAATCGACAGGGACTGAGGTGCACGCAGGAGAACCCGGCAGTTGGGCTGCGGCCGTCGACCCAGGGCCTTTTCAGGGACGGAGAACAATCATCGCGACGAAAGTAAGGGCGAAAAAGTCCAGGATTCACTGAGGCAGACGACCCGTTGGGGATTTGTGGCTGCATGAACACAGCAGTGTTGAGGAAGGGGGGCGGAAGCGGTGGAAGAGAGGGCAGGCCGAAGCCGATGAAGAGAACATCAGTAAAACCTGCACAGCCCTTTAACGGTCCTTCAGCGCCTTAATAAGGAGCGCTAAGGAGCGCTAAGGACCATTAAGGCCGTAAGGACCGTAAGGGATTAAGGGCATTTTAAGGACTTCATCAGCTGTGTAGCGCCTGCCTGCAGCTCGGTGTTATTCGCACTTTGAACACGTCAAATGTCGTGCACGGGCAGCAAAATCTTTTTGAACTTCAATGAATATAATGTGCATACTCGCACATGTCATTTTCACATAGATAATCGTATAATACATGGGGTAGAGAGTGGAAACTTGTATCTATGCCGCTCCCTCCCATTGCCGCGCTCGAACACGGCGATGCGAAAAGGAGAGCGCTCCAAATGGCACAGACACACAACGAGGGCAGCCAGGAGCATATAAGGTACGGGTATACATGTTATCACAGCAGTAGATGTCAACAGGAGGAGGGGACGAGGAAAGGTATGTTATGAGGGTCACTGGAGGAGAAGCGCACGGCGGTAGGGCCCGTATTGATATGTGGGAAGGCTCTTGAAGCCGGGGAAAGTGCAGAGAGAAAGTATGATGTATTTACCTGAGCCCAGTGCTGAAAATATACGTCTCCTGCGTGCCCTGCGGCGCCGTGCTCCCGGTATGTTGCTTGGCCGAGCCTGATTGTGGTTTTCGAACTTTGTTCTGGCAGAGGTCTTGTTGCTGCGTGGAGGGTCGCCATAGCGGAGATTATGATCGTATTGGAGCATGCGAAGACATTTGTAGGCGGTTGTGGGGTGAGAGAGGGGGTTCTGGGTACGAGGGGGAGCGAGGACGAGCAGGGGGCAAGAGAAGAAGCAAGGTAGCGCCCAACCGCGCGCCTTACGCGCCTTACGCTTTCCTGATAAGGAATTTAAGGGCGTCAGGACTTGCACGTTTTACTGATGAAGGGCACCGTGCGCTCAGGCCGCGCTCGCCGAGGCGTATGGGAGGCGTCGGCGCAGCTAATAGAACCAGGCTCGCTGATCGCGCACAGAGGAGAAGGGTCGCCGCCGAGTGCGCCAGGACTTGATCGAAGCTTGCGGGTGGGCGATCCGGTTGACGCGGGAGCCAAGACACCTGCCACAGAAGACTGGAGGAAGCAGCTGAAGCAGGGCGTGGCCCGGCCCGCGAGAGTGCGGGCACTGGGATCCATTTGAGTCGTCTCAGCCGAAAAGAAGAGTTTGCAGGGCGGGAGTCCGAGCGAGGGCGCCCCGCCGGCGAGTCTGGGCCCCAGCCAACAGTCCCGTGACTGTGACGGAGGACGCCATCTTGTCCCAGGCTGGGCCACCACCGCCCGGCGCCCGGCAGTCGTGCTCGCCGGGCCGCTGGTTGCCTCCCAGACTCAGTCTTCAGCGCTTCAACGCTCTTCAGGCGTATTGTCGTCCCGGCTCCCGACGCCGTGCTCTTCTTTACCTACGCACCCTCTTGTCCTCAAACACGGCCTCTCTACACGCCATTTCTCCCATCCACCTCCCTCAATGAAGTTTTCCCATCCTAGAAGCAGCTCCTCAGGCCTCAAGCTCAAGGGCCACCAGAGTCGGCGTCACTGCACCTATCCTTCCGCCTCCTCCACCTCCTCCTTCTGCCCCCACGTATAGGAATGTGGACCGCAGCCGACGATCCTACAGAGAGGCGTCCATGATGCATCATGCGTCAGAGAACGCGCCGCCGTCTCTGTGAGTGACGAAAGTCATGTTGGGTTCGTTGTTCCTCCACTCCGCACCTCTGAGAAGGTGACGTTGATCCTATGTCTTCTTGGACGTATACTTCATAGATGAATACTACAGGCTGTACGCTCACTGGGATGTGATCTCTACAAAGGAACGGCGTGTCTGCTCTTTGCGCCTGTAGTATTGAGGTTCAAGGCTGCCACTAGATGTTGCGACGGCAACTCGATAGGCGGTACGTACGTGTTCACTATATTGTACTGGACGGTGCTCTTAATGGAGTCGTGCAGTGCCCATCGTACGCGGAACATCCCTTCGTCGGACCTCCGCGGTGCACCTTCGTGTTCCGGATGGCCCTCGTCGTCGTCAGTGACATCCTTGCGTTAGCATCGTTCTTCCGCTATTCCGCATGTGAGTCATCTATTTCCTACTTCAATGCAGACGCATCCCTATCATCAATAGCAGTAACTCTTTTGGAAGAAACTGCGCTTCTATGACTCTTCAATTCCTTGACGACGACGTCGTCTTAATTGAAGGAGATAGGGCGGAAATTACCCCCGGGCTTGCCGTGAATAGTGACGTGAGGCATCGAAAGTTAGTGAGTTCGTATACATAGTTTCACTGTCGTACTTGCACTTATACCGCTGGCGTGACCAGTGCCACTTCCAATGTCCCAAGATATCCTCACCGCCTGCTCGTTCGTCCCGACACTCGTATCTCCTCAAACCTCAGTCATCACTCCTACACGCCGTCGGATTAGGCCGAGAACTTCCAGCTTACATAGCGATATCGCCTCAATGGGTTACACTCTCCATCTACGAGTAAGCTGCTACCTGCGAAGTAGACTTCACATATTAAGCTTATTCGTAATCCCAGCTCCATCGTCCCCAAAATCAGCTTACACGTCAGACAACCGCCGACAACGGGTGTGCTTACTTTCATTCGCGCTCTCGAACACCCGAAGAGAATGATGATGCGACCCACGTCGGTCGCAACGGGTTGCGCAGCGCATGGTGTTTAGGCATTGTCTAATGGCAGACAGTCATATTCATCACATACGGCGTCACTGATGCACCTTTGCGAGCCCGAGCATTATGTCCATGTGAGTGTTTGTTCCCGTCGGACACGTCGATCGCGACTCATGATTGTCGTCGAAGGTGCAGAGCGCGACATACGCTTCCTGGCAAACGTGTTTTCTGTTAGATTCGTGGTGCTGACGAGGAATCTCCAGCCCAAGATCAAACTTGTCTCCCCATCCCGCACAGGTAGACGTGCACCCCCCTCTGCAAGTGCTGCCATTGCTGCATTGCGGACGGATATGTCTAGAGCGCCCCCCGTCGTCTCCGGTCCGGCTCTGGACAAGGTTCGAGAAGCGTTATAGTATATACACACCCCCTTTCAGTGTCCCAATTCTCCTGCACCTCACACGCGAGAGGTACCATGGATGGTGGTACGTCGAGCCCGCTCGGGCGCTCAGGCAAACTGTTAGCTCATGCAGTGGCGCCACAGCTCGCGCATGATGAGACTGCATAAGGGGCACCGCGGCGCTCGCGGTGGAGCAGTCCACTCAAAGAGCGCTGTTTCTTAGGTTCTGTGTAAGTTGTAACAACGCATATATATTTATTGTCTGCTCTACGTATGCCCTGGGAAGTGTACTGTACGGCCACAGACGTTTGAGACAACACCCTCAACAACCAGTTCTCTCCAGCGTTCCGCCGGGCATGCCACACCGGCAAACCTCCGCGCACCTGTTGTCCTCGAACCTGGAGTCATCAACACCATCTTCCAAGGATGCAGTGTACACATCGTGCCTACAAGCTCTCCCGCTCGCTGCGCGCACCTCGCGGCTGCCATCCGTCGCTAGGTCCCACCAACAACGCCCCGATCAGGAGTGAGACGCAAACACAGAGGGGGCGGTCGGACGGCCGTCGTGGAGAGCCAGGCGAGAGACGGCGGCACGAGGGCGGTATCTTCGCGCGCGTCGCTGCCCGATTCAGCTGCGGCGAAGCGTCGTTGGAAGCGCGCGAGGGGCATCGCGAGGACTGTGGTCGGTGGTATGAGAGGCGGGCATCGGTCTCAGTCGGGCGCGCTTCTGCGCGCATTGTCCGCGTTGCAGTCAGGACTACCGCTGGAGATGGGCTGGGGGGCCGGAGCGGTAAGGGTCCGGATAGAGGTGGATGTGGGCAGCCTCGCGAGAGGATGGGCGCGCACGCGAGCTGGTCGCGCGATGAGCCAGCGTCGTTGAATGCATGGCCCTCAGCGGGCGCGGGGAGTGTGATGGGGCGCACCGGGCTTGGAGTTTTCTTCCTTTACGCCCTCCCACGACGCGCGGATATCTGAAAGCAACGGACCTTCAAGTTGGGAAGCGAGTGTCCAGCGACGCCGCGGGCGCGGAGAGGTGAGCGGGGCGCGCTTAGACGCCGTGTCGCGCGCGCGCCCGAGCGCGACCCTGCCGACAGCATCCGCAACCTCTGCTAAGTAGCAAAGTGACGACCGCGGGGTCGTGGATAGCCAGGAAACTGGTTAGTGTGGTAGCGCGTGGGGTGCAACCGCCCTGCACGAGCGCGCGCGCGAAGGTGTACTGGTCGCGCGCAGCCTATGCTCGCGGGCAGGTGTCGCTCAGAGAGCCCGGCCATGGCGCTACCCGCGGAGTGGCGCGCGGAGCCTTTACGTTGTCCCTCGTGCGTGCGTATGCGCGATCGGTCCAACTGGGAGGGCGCGGCGGGCGGACGCGCTCTGGGGCAGGGTGAGCAGCGTGCCGTTCGTAGCCGCTGCCCTGCACGACCGCGATCCGAGCGCGTGTCGGTAGGCAGGGTGCGGCGCGAAACGCGTGCGGCCTTCAGTGGTCGGGCGTGGCAGCCGGTCCGCGCGGTGGGCATATGGGAGAGGGATGATGGGCGGGCTTTGCGTGGGATGCGCGTATATGCACTTTGAGAGACGGTGTGGTGAGCGCGCGAGACGGGGACGGCCGCGGTGTGGTGGCGCGGATGCTTGTCAGGACTCAGGACGGCAAAGGGAGGGAAGGGGGGCGGACAGAGCGACCGCCATACAGCGACCGTCCAAAGGCCCGGGGCTGCTCCTCGCGCAGCTGTTGGTGAATGCTCAGCACTCAGCACTCGGCAAGGGACGGAGCGCGTGGAGTAGACAGCAGCATTCAGAGGGCATCCGACTATGAGGGAGCCGATGAGAGCACTCTTGTGGAGCCCGATCGATCCGCTCGTGGCAGGCGCACGCTGGGTGGCTTACGAACCGGTCCCCGCACATAGCTAGCCGTGCGCGATTGTCCAGCTGCCGGGGCCAGACCAGGCTCGGGATGACAGGTGGGCATTCTTGGGGAGCGTCTTGACTGGGGAGAACAAGGGAGCACCAGGGATCCCGCGAGACAGAAGCCGCCATGCGGACCGACGGAGGCGAACACGGTCGACGTCAGCGCAGCCTGGCCACACGCACGCAGACTGCTGCAGTGGCTGGAGACGGCGAGAACGGCACCGGCGAGCGAGTTGGCAGAGAAGAGCGGGCATGGCGCCGAGCGACTGTGGGGCACGCGAGCAAGGAAGCACAACGCGCCCGACGGCCCGTAGGGCGTGCTCGTCGGCGTCTATAAATAACCCGGAGGCCTAGGCCCCGCCAGCGCTTGTCAAGTGGCCATGAGCTTGACATGCTCGTCGCTGAACGGCTCCGAGCGACATGGACGCTTCAAACGCAGAAGAGAAGCAACGGGCATTGACTGGCAGTACGGAATAGAGGTAATACAACGATACTGGGGGGAAGAATACATCACTGATCGTCCGATGCGTCAACAACAACCAACCGCCCATCATTAGTCGCAAGCGCTATCCGGTCACCACAAATATCCCATCCTCCGCGTACTTCGTAGTCATCTTGACTTGGGGTGAACCTGTAGATAGAGGGAAGCCATCGCACACGACGACGCTCCCCGTTGGACCCCGCGCGCCAAATCCATCCATCTGATTCCACATAGTAGCTCGAAAGCTGCGATGAAGAGACATTGCCGGAATGAGGTGTGGTCTGGGAGATTTCCTCGTTCTGTGTGGGAGGCAAGTCGAGTGCCAATGGGATTGGGGTATACTCTCCATACGTGACGACTGCACGACCATCGGCGGAGAACGCAATATGGTTCACCAGATCACTCGAACCCTCAGTGCGGGCGTTGAACTCGAGTAGAAGGCGGGGGGTCCTCTTGTTTTCAGTGGGGTTTTGGGGAGAGGCTGGCCGGGAGCTCGACGGCGGAGGACTTGAGGGGGAGATGTCCCATAGAGATGCTCTACCATTGCCACTTGCTCCTACTATGCGTGTGTCGTCGAGGGAGAATGAGATGGTGCTGATCTCGTAGGTATGGTTGATTCCCCACAGGAGAGCGTGCGATGTGAGGTCGTAAAGGCGTACAGTGGGATACCCCTTATTCCGAAACGATCCGCTCCATGGGTAGAACGGATGCCAAAGTCTCGTGACTGCTTCTCGGTGTGGCTCAGTTCCAGAATTAGAAAGATCATCCAAGGATGAGAAGAGGAGGAGGTCCTTCCTCGACGGTATCGCGAGGGCCCAGACGTCGCATTTCCCACGATAGATCTCCACCTCGTGCCCTGTCTTCGCATCCCAGCCTCGGACTGTCCCATCTAGCGAGCCCGAGATGAGCTTCCCAGACTCCGGGGCGAACACCGTCTGCACCACCACGTTCTCGTGTCCACGAAGAACCGAGGTCGAGTTGTTGTGCTCCCGATCATAGAGGACGATGGAGTGATCTCCCCGGCCTGAAAGCGCGAGCCGAGACCCATCGGACGCCCATGACAACGCAATGATCTCGGGACAGAGAGAGGTCGTGTCCGGACGCGCCATGGTATCGACGACCTTGGAGGAAGACACGTCCCACACCTGCACCGTCCCGTCCTCAAGCGCAGCAGCGAGGACGTCGTTATCGTGTGGCGAGAACGCGACCGCGCACACCGCACTCTGCACCCCGTCCCTCGTGGCCGCCGCGTCGCCCGAGTCCCCGGGGCGGCTCGCCTGCATCACGGCCGTGTCCCAGGTGCGCGCCGTTCTGGAGTGGGAGGAGACGAGGTTTGCGCCGTCGGGGGAAAATCGCAGGTGGAAGATTCGTTCCCCTCGAATCTGTTCGGATTCTCCCAGAGGCTCGCCGGTGGCGGGGTCCCAAAGACAAATTGAGGAGTCGGGATAGATGCTGCACCCGACAGCGAGGGAGGAGCCGTGAGGGGAGAAGTCGAGTGCCCACACGTAGCCTGGGATCTCCAGCCGCCTGAGGGGATCGGAGCCCGAGGAGGTGTCCGCGGCCCACAGAACGATCGCCTTGCCGCCTCCGCATGCGATGATTTTGTCGTCCGGAGAAATCGCGACGGCCTTGAGCTCGAAGTCGTGTTGGAGGATGCGAACGTGGGAGGTGTCCGGGAGGGACCAGATTCTGCACGTGTTGTCGTCGCTTCCGGAGAGCAAGAAGGACCCGTCGTGCGAGAATGCTACAGACATTACATAACCAGAATGCCCGTCGATGGTCTCTGCTGGTTTGAACTCGGCGGAGTTCAAGTTCCATAATTTGACTGTCCTGTCGTCTGAGGCGGATGCTGCATAGTTCCCCTGATGTGAGTAGGCCACGGATCGGATCCAGTCCGAATGTGACTTGTGTGACGCAAGGCGAGATCCCGTCCGGGCGTCCCACAGGTTGACCGTGCCATTTCTACATCCAGACAAGACTTCCGTTCCATCCGGCGAGAAGGCTACACTGAGGAACTCATCCTTCTCTTCGAGCGTGAAGAGCCGTGCGCTGGTGCGAGCATCCCAAAGACGTATTGATCGGTCTTCGGACGCGGTGACAAGTCTCTCGCCATTTGGAGAGTAGGCTGCACAGAGGACGGAGTCGGTATGGGCCTCTATGATGCTGATCTTGATACTCCACCGGCTCGGCATTCCTATTGAGACAGAGATGGTACCATGAGGTCGTTGATTATACACGTTCCATAACCTCGTTGACCTGGGGCAGAGAGGGAGCGCCGAAGCGTACACAGCGGAGGCAGCGCTGACAATGAGAGGATAACACGAGCGCACCATCCGTTCGCAGTCGTACAATATCTCAGCGGCATCCGGCAATGATTGCGGGGGCACCGACTATCATGGAAACGAAGGCCAATAAGTATAAACCGTTTCATGATACCCCAAGTTGCATATGATGACGTACCGCCAAGGCTCGTCGAGCCACTTTCAAGATGTTGAAACTGATCTCTGTCTCGCCTATAAGGCTAAGAGCTTCCAGCCAGTGAAGAAGATGTTCCTGTATGAACGTCTTGACGAGGGTCAGAGTTTCAGTGTCAATTTCAACATCTAGAAGATGGTGTGCCCAATGTCGAAGGGCGTATCGAGTATGGACAGGGAGACGAGCGCGCACAAGGACGGGTAGATTAGGGATCTCATGGTTCAATCGAGAGGCCTTGTCGCCTGGGACGCCACATATGTTCCTACGAAGGGTCTTCATCATGGTAACGAGGCAGCGTTTTGCAAGGATAATATGTCGGTGTTTTGGTCGTACCAGGAGATCAGCGCGAGTGCACCTGGATGGATCGACGAGGAAGTCGGGAAAGGATGGATGGATGATCTGTATAACATCCGCGTCAGATTTCGGGAGCGCAATTACGGAGCCGAGCATTTCGAGGGTGCGCTTTGACGTTCCGTCGGGTAGACCAAGGAGAGAGTCGACACTTCCCGTAGATAACTGATCACGTAACAGTATCACGGTGCCGATAACAGACTGAACATTCAACATCGTCGCTTTCTTCACCGTGGCTAATATCGCGGCATCAAGAACGCCGAGATAGAGTTTGTCGAGAGGAGCCATGGGTGAATCTTCTTCCGTCTCCACCATCGCGAGTACGATTTGAAGCTGTAAGCGGGGATTGCTCGCATTAGGGTCTGCGATAAACTTGAGCGCAGTTGCAATGACGATGAATGAATCGGATCCAAGAGCCTTGAGTCGGGCTCGCTCCTTCGGACTCGGCCACGCCTCGTTTTCTTCGTACATTCTTCTGATCTCGTCTAATTGTACGTCGACATAGGTGGCAATATCGCGCAGAGTCATTTCCTTAGGAATCTCATTGAGAGGGAATGAATGTGTGTTCTTTCGGAGTGTGTCATACTGGCGGAATCCCTTGACGATGCGAGCTTCGGGGCGGCTCGTGATGATGAACTTGAGTGTGCGAAGGTCCTCCACGAACTGAGACAGCGCTGTAAGAATGACGGAGACAACGGCGTCGTCAGAGCATTCGT
The DNA here is from genome assembly GCA_900155495.1 of Porogramme epimiltina. Lineage (NCBI taxonomy): Eukaryota > Fungi > Basidiomycota > Agaricomycetes > Polyporales > Polyporaceae > Porogramme > Porogramme epimiltina. The sequence continues at coordinate 10,470 of FTLJ01000613.1, forward strand.
CAAGTGCGTCGATAACGACAACACGGCCCCGGAGAGACGTGCTCCCTGCCGCTGATGCTGCTCTGAGGGGCTCGGCAATGAGTTTTTCGACCTGCTCGGATGGTAGAGACTGGTGGATATCGGGATGAAGCGCGAGGGCCTTTGCGAGTTCCTCTGCGAACACTGTGTCGAGTAAAGACAGTTGGTAGGCGATGGTTGGGAAAATGAGCTGAATGTCGCTACGGCCACCGGTGCGTGCACAAAAGAAACTCGCGCCGAGAAGCCCGGCGCGATTGCACCATGATGCAATAGTGTGAGCGATAGTTGACTTTCCCGATCCTGCGAGCCCATTGATCCACAGAATCGCCATCACCAGCAGTATCTGAAAGACTTGCTCCGTGGGAAGGGAGACCTCCTTTTCTCTGCTCGGTCGGATCCAGGCTTTTATAGAAGACAGCGCTTCTCTCCTTGTGGACGCGATGCACTCGACCCGACCACCTCCGCTATGGTCAAACCGCGCTTCCCTGACGTAATGGAGTTTCTCGAGGGCTAGATTCCACGGTCAAAAAGAAGTTATGATGGCGGAACGATAGTGACCTCACCCGCGGTAGTAGTGTCTTTATGTCTCCATTCTCGAATCTGGCCACTTAGCCGGGACACAGCGACGCGGGTGGAGAGTACCGTGTCGGTCTAATGGACATATCTTGAATCAGTGCGTGTCCGCCCCCAGGGCTACCCTACTCACCGTAAGGCCGTCAACTAGCGATGATAGCTTTTTAATGTGTCCGTCTAGCTCCTCTGCGATATTATCCGTTTGCGTAATCCGCTTCAGTCTTCTAAGAAGACCCCGCCGCCGGACATCGAGCTTCTTCACAGCATCAACCACTCCTGCCACATCCCTTTGGCAGTCGCAGACGATAAATGATCAGCGTGAATGGAACTTCTCAGGGAAGTGTACGCACTTGTTGAAACGTTCCAGCTGCTGAAGAAGATCTGGAGGGCACTCTTGAACATTGCGAAATTTTGTGGACATCTGCACCAGCGGGCGGAAACGTTCTTCAAACGTCTGAATGGTCTCATTATTCGAGTTGTATTTCTGTTGCTGGTATCACGGAGTGTACTCCAGATCTTACGAGTATCTAGCACTAACCGTATAAATTTCCACGCAAGCTAAGATGGCTCCTAAAGCGGTTTGAAGGGGAGGAAGAGGCGCGGAAGCCT
>FTLJ01000615.1:0-14271 GCA_900155495.1 Porogramme epimiltina
ACAGGCCTCCTAGCACGGTCTTCCTCAGATCAGACCTGGCTCGTGTGGGTGCAGCAGAAGACGTGACGGTGATCCCGTCCGACTCCACAGCAGACGACACTTCGTGTGCAGAAGACAGACTTGCTACGATCTCTAGTTGGCCAGGTTGCGCATCTGAGGAATCGGTGACGATGGGATTTGTCGAGACAGGTGCGGTCGAAACTAGTTCCTCAGATCCATGGAGCTGGTGAGCTTCACCGGAAGCGGTTGTCGACGAGGAAAACGCGAGGAGATGGGAGGATGAGGCAGCTGCCGGTGCCACCGAAGCCCGTGATGTTGACGCGCCGTCGTTTGGGACAGGCGGTAGAGGGGAAGGAGGGGGTGGAGCATCCGCGGACAGTAGACTGGAGGTTTGTGCAGCGGATTGACTTTGTGAGGGGTCTTGGCTCGAGAGGTCCCGTCGGCTAGTTGGTTTACCGCGTCGAGTGCCTATCTTTGGTAGATCGGTGGATGTCCTTGAGGTGGAGCCCGCGGACGGCCGTTCAGAGTCCGATCCCCCGCTGAGTTTACTCTTCACTTTGTTCTTCAGTTTCCTGACATGCCGCATATCGTGCAAGAGGCTAGAGATGGCGAGGAACGTCGGCAGAAGGCGGAAGAAAGTGGGAAGTCGCGATGGCGGAGGCACTCCGTGAATGTGGGGGAGGGGAAATCGATACAAGGTTGGCAGATAAAGCGACCGAGGAGCGTGATGGCTCCTTAGGGCGTGGTCGCGCGCGGGGACGGTCACGGGGTGCACGCAACCAGGCCCGGAAGAAGCGGGCTGACCGGCGTTATGAAGGCGGAGACTTCGATGACGTGGGATGATGGAAGAGCAGGGGCTAAGCGAGGCCGTTGAACCCGCAAGTAGCATAGAGTTAGAGAAGTAGATGAGGAAGGACTCGCGCTATGCAATATTTCGAGGATCAAAGGAGTTTATTGTGTTATGATATACATGCCTGAGTTCTGGGTCAGACGCGATTATCGCTCTCCTTGAGCGCACGTACCCACGAAGGATTCGAAGACACGCCGCATGATCAACGCCCACATCTTTCTCCCCCACATGCCCGCAGACTTCTCGTGGAAACAAGGGCCCTTCGACGTTTAATGAACTCACACGCCGCCCCTCCCGCACGACTCCGCTCCAGTCCCCTTCAGGTTCCACGAGGAGCGCGATCCGTTGGTGAAATGGCGGGTTCCTTCATTCGAGGATGCGGGCGATCCTTGTGAAATGCCTATATACCCGAAATACTAGATGTGACGATTATCATCCGGAGTGAGTGGGCGCGTATGTATGTTTAGCCCAGGGAAGAGTATGTGCGACGTGTGCCGAGTTTCTGTAGCTGCGAAGCTTCATGACGCGAGGCCGACAGGGACTAAGGTGCACGCAGGAGGACCCAGATGGCAGTTGGGCTGCGGCCGTCGACCCAAGGCCTTTTGAGGGATGGAGAACGATCCTAGCGACGAAGGCAGGGAAGACAGGGTTCATGGAGGCAGACGATCCGTCGGGGATTTGTGGCTGAACGAACATGGTAGTGTTGAGGAAGAGGGGCGGAAGTGGTGGGCGAGAGGGCGGACCGAAGCCGGCGGAGACACGCTGAGGCGTATGGGAGGCGTCGGTGCAGCTGGAAGAACCAGACTCGCCGAATAGAGGAAAAGGGTCGACGCCGAGTGCGCCAGGACTTGATCGAAGCGTGAGGGTGGGCGATCCGGTTGATGCGGGAGCCAGGACACGAGAAGGCTGGAGGAAGCGGCTGAAGCTGGATCGATGATAGCGTGGCCCGGCGTGCGAGAGTGTCGGCACTGGGATCTATGACAGTCGTCTCAGAGCCGAAAAGAAGAGGAGTTCGAGGTCCGAGGAGGGTGCGCGGCGCCAGCGAGTCTGGGCCCTGGCTGACAGTCTCGTGACTGGGGCGGATGACGCCATCTTGTCTCAGGCGCCAAGCCACCACCCCCCGGGCGCCCGGCAGTCATGCTCGCCGGGCCGCTGTTTGCCTCCTGGCTCCATGTCTTCGGCGCTTCAGCTTCAGCGCTCAGAGCTTCAACGTTTCAACGCTCTTCAGGTGTATTGTCGTCCCGACTCCCGACACCTTGCTCTTCTTTGCCCATGCGCCGTCTTGTCCCCAAACACGGCGTCTCATGCCATTCCCCCTTCCGCTGCTCTCAATGAAGTTTTACTGTCTTGGAAGCTCCTCAGGCCTCAAGGGTCACCATCGGCGTCACTGCACCTATCCCTCCCTCTCCTCCCTCCTCCCTCTGCGCTCACGTGTAGGAATGTGGACTGCAGCCGACGGTCCTACAGAGAGGCGTCCCTGATGAATCATGCGTCAGAGAACGCGCCGCCGTCTCTGTGAGTGACGACAGTCCTGTTGGGTTCGTTGTTCCTCTACTCTGCACCGCAGACGGTGACGTTGATATTATGTCTTCTTGGACGTATACCTTATAGGTGAATAACACAGGCTGTACGTCCATTGGGCTGTCAACTTTACAAAGGAACGGCGCGTCTGCTCGCTGCGCCTGCGTATTGAGGTTCAAGGTCGCCGCCAGATGTTGCGACGGCAACTCGATAGGATGTACGTATTCTCTTATCGAACTGAACGATGCTCTTAATGGCGTTGTGCAGTGCCCATCGTACGCGGAACATCCCTTCGTCGGACCTCAGAGGTGCATCTTCGTGTTCTGGATGGCCCTCGGCGTCGCCAGTGACATCCTTGCGTTAGCATCGTTCTTCCGCTATTCCGCGTGTGAACTATACTTTCCTACCTTAACGCAGACACATCCTTATCATCACTGGCAGTAACTCTTCCGGAACAAGCTGCGCTTTTATAACTACTCAATTCTCCGACGACCTCGTCTTGAATGAAGGAGATGGGGCGGAAATTTCCTCAGGCTGGCGGTGGACAGTGAAGTGAAGCTTGGGCAGTTGGTGAGTTCGCATGCATGGCTTCACCGTCGTACTTGCACTAATACCGCTGGTGTCCCAAGATCTCCTCACCGCCTGCTCGTTCGTCCCGTCACTCGGATCTCCTCAAAACTCAGTCATCACTCCCACACGCCGTTGGATTAGGCCGAGAAATTCCGGCTTACATGGCGATATCGCCTCAACGGGTTGCAGTCTCCATCTACGAGTAAGCTCCTACATGCGAAGTAGACTTCACACATCAGGCTCATCACAACTCTGTAGGCGCATGATCCCAGCTCCATCGTCCCCAAAATCAGGCCTGCTTACACGTCAGACAACCACCGACGGGGGTGCGCTTACTCTCATTCGCGCTCTCGAACACCGGAAGAGAATGATGATGCGACCCACGTCGGTCGCGACGGGGTTGCATGGCGCATGGAGTTTGGTCATTGTCTAACGGCACACAGTCATATCCATCACATATAGTATCGCTAATGCACCTTTGCGAGCCCGAGCATCATGTCCTTGTGAATGTTTTCTCCCGTCGGACACGTCGATCGCGACTCATGATTGTCGTTGAATGTGCAGAGCGCGACATACGCATCTTGGCGAACATGTTTTCTGTCAGATTCGTGGTGTCAACGAGGAATCTCCAGCTCAAGGTCAAACTCGTCTCCCCACCCCACACAGGTAGACGTGCACCCCCTCTGCAGGTGCTGCCATTGCTGCATCACGGACGGAGATGTTTAGAGCGCCCTCCGTCGTCTCTGCTCCGGCTCTGGGCAAGGTTCGAGAAGCGTTATACATACACCCTTTTCAATGTCCCAAATCTCCTGCACCTCGCACACGAGAAGTACCGTGGATAGTACGTTGAGCCCGCTCGGACGCTCAGGCGAGAACTGTTAGCTCACGCCGTGGTGCCACAGGTCGCGTATGATGAGACAGCATAACAGGCACCGCGGCGCTCGCGATGGAGTAGTCCACTCAAAGAGCGCCATTCCTTGGGTTCTGTGTAAGTTGTAACAGCGCATATATATTTATTGTCTCCTCTACGTATGCACTGGGAAGTGTACTGTACGGCCACAGACGTTTGAGGCGACACCCTCAACAACCATTTCTCTCCAGCGTTCCGCCGGGCATGCCACACCGGCGTTCCTCCGCGCGCGTACTGTCCTCAAACCTGGAGTCATCAAAACCATCTTCTGAGGATGCACTGTACACATCGTGCCTACGAGCTCTCCCGCTCGCTGCGCGCACCTCGCCGCTGCCATCCGTCGCTAGTGCTCACCAACAACGGCCCGGTCAGAAGTGTGACGCACACGCAGAGGGGGCGGTCGGACGGCCGTCGTGGTGAGCCAGACGAGAGACGGCGGCACGACGGCGGTATCTTCGCGCGCGTCGCTGCCCAATTCAGCTGGGGCGAAGCGTCGTTGGAAGCGCTCGAGGGGCAGCTCGAGGACTGTGGTCGGTGGTATGAGAGGCGGACATCAGTCTCAGCCGGGTGCGCGAGGCGCGCATTGTTCGAGTTACAGCATAGACGGCCGCTAGAGATGGGCTGGGGGGCCGGAGCGGTAGGGGTTCGGATAGAGGTGGATGTGGACGGCCTCGCGAGAGGGTGGGCGCGCACGCGAGTTGGTCGCGCGATGAGCCAGCGCAGTGGAATGCATCGCCCTCGGCGGGCGCGGGGAGTGTGATGGCGCGCGCTGGCTCTGGATTTTTCTTCATGTAAGCTCTCCCCCAACGCGCGGAGATCTGAAGGCGACGGACGTTCAAGTTGGGGGCGAGTGTCCAGTGACGCCGCGCGCGCGTAGTGAGGGCGGCGCGCTTAGACACCGTGTCGCGCGTGTGCTCATTATGCGCCCTCGCGGAGCCTGCTGACAGCATTCACAACCCCTGCTAACAAAACGATGTCCGAGGGGCTGAGCATAGCAAGGAGACTGGTCAATTTGCAAGCGCGCGCGAGCGCTGCACGGGGTGCGACCGCCCTGCGCGCGCCCGAAGGTGTACCGACCGCCTCATGCCCGCGAGCAGGTGGCGCTCAGAGACTCCGGCCGCAGCGCTGCGCGTGGAGTGGCGCACGGAGCCCTTGCGTGGGCCCTCATGTGTGCGTATGAGGAATCGGACCAGCTGCGAGGGCGCGGCGGGCGGACGTGCTCTCAGGCGAGGTGAGCGGCGTGCTGTTCGCAGCCGCTGCCTTGCACAACCGCGATCCGAGGGCGCGTCGGTATGCAGGGTGCGGTGCGAAACACGCACTGCCTTCAGTGGTCGGGCGTGGCGGCAGGTCCGCGCGGGGGGGAGAGGGACGATGGGCTGGCTTTGCGCGGCGCGCATATATGCACTTTGAGCGATGGTTTGGCGAGCGCGCGAGGCGGGGACGGTGCGGTGGCGCGGATGCTTGGCAGGACGGCAAGAAGAGGGAAGGCGGGCGGACGGAGCGAGCACCATACAGCGACTGTCCGAAAGCGCGGGACTGCTCTTCGCGCAGTGTCGGCGCACGCTTGCGGGACTGTAGGTGGGACAGTGACCCTTCGAAGTTGACGTTGGAGGAGATGGCGCGATGTGACATCGCCGGGGGCGGAGACGAGGCGACGTATGTGGCGAGTTGCACTGGGACCTGAGAGACGGTTCGCCCTGGCCGTGCAGTATGGGCAGGTGCCGATGACAAGGAGCGACGAGACGCAGAGATCGAGACGAGTCCACAAGAGCGCCATCCTGGGAGAGGCTACTCAGCACTCGGCAAGGGGAGAAGCGTGTGGAGCGGACAGCAGCATTCAGAGGGCGTCCAACCATGAGGGAGCCGATGAGAGCACTCTTGTGGAGCACGACGGCAGGCGCATGCTGGGTGGCTTATGAACGGGTCCCCGCACATAGCTAGCCATGCGCGATAGCCCAGCTGCGGGTGCCAGACCAGGCTCTGGATGACAAGTGGGCATTCTTGGGGAGCGTCTTGACTGGGGACAACAGGGGAGCGCCAGGGATCCAGTGGGACAGAAGCCGCGATGCGGACCGACTCACGGAAGCGAACGCGGTCGACGTCAGCGCAGCCTGGCCACGCGCACGCAGACTGCTGCAGTGGCGAGCTCCGGCGGAGACGGCACCGGCGGGCGAGTTGGCAGAGAAGAGCGTGCATGGCGCTGAGTGACTGTGGGGCAGGCGAGCAAGGAAGCACGACACGCCCAATGGGAGAGCAGCGCCCGAGAGGCTGCTCGTCTGCGTCTATAAATAACCTAGAGGCCTAGGCCCTTTCAGCGCTTGTCAAGTGGCCACGAGCCTGACATGCTCGTCGCTGAACGGCTCCGAGAGACATGGACGCTACAAACACAGAAGAGAAGCAATGGAGATTGGCTGACAGTGCGGAATACGGAGGTAATACAGCAATAGCACGGGGAGGAATACATCACTGATCGTCCGACGCGTCGACAACAACTAACCGTCCGTCATTCGTCACAAGCGCTATCCGGTCACCACAAATGTCCCATCCTCCCCGTACTTCGTAGTCACCTTGACCTGGGGTAAACCTGTAGATAGACGGAAGCCACCGCACGCGACCACACTCCCCATCGGACCCCGCCCGCCAAATCCATCCATCTGACGCCACATAGTAGCTCGAAAGCTGTGATGAAGCGACGTTGCCGGAATGAGGTGTGGTCTGGGAGGTGTCCCTGTCCTGCGTGGGTGGCGAGTCGAGTGATGGGATTGAGATGTACTCGTCATACGTGACGACCGCGCGACCATCTGCGGAGAACACAATGTGGTTCACCAGACTGTTCGAACCCTCTGTGCGCGCGTTGAACTCGCGTAGAAGGCAGGGTGCGATTTTGTTTTCAATAGAGTCTTGGGTAGAGGCTAGTTGAGAGATCGAGGGGGGGGTGTATGAGGGAGAGACGTCCCATACAGATGCCCTGCCGTCGCCACTTGCCCCTACTATGCGCATGTCGTCGAAGGAGAATGAGATGGTGCTGATCTCGTAGGTATGGTCGATTTCCCATAGGAGGGCGTTCGATGCGAGGTCGTAGAGGCGTATGGTGGGATATCCCTCTTCCCGGTGTGATTGTGCCCCTAGAGAGGACGGATGATACCATCTTGTGTCCACCATCGCGTGTGATCCGGGTTCCGAAATAGAACTGTCATCCAAGGATGAGAAGAGGATGTGGTCTTTCCTCGACGAGGAAGCGAGAGCCCAAACATCACATTTCCCACGATAGATCTCCGTCTCGTGCCCTGTTCTTGCGTCCCAACCTCGGACCGTTCCGTCCAGCGAGCCCGAAATCGTAGCCGCGCAAGCGCGAATCCCCGACTCCGATTCGGATTATGGTGATAATTCAGTGCGTGTAGTAGGCATTGATTCTGTTTGTATACTGGCTAGATTCTCTACAAGGATACCCAACTTTTTTTAATCCCAGGACACTTTGACCTGCACTTGATTGTCGTGACTGGCAGGAAGGCGGGGGCAGGCTGACAGCGGAATCTGAATATGATACCCGTGCAAAAGTTCACGGGGAAGAGAAGGTAGTCATGTTGTTCTTATGCAAGGCCAGTGATATAGCACCGAGAAGGAATTTACAACAAATATACGAGGGGACGAGGATTGGTGCGAAACACATTGATTCTGGAGCCTATTCACTTCAGAACCGGACGGAACGAAACGAGACCTTGCGAGGAAAGTAACGTATGGTAGGAGAGCAAGAATAACTGCCACGCGCTGAGAGACAGTGCACCATGTACAGATAGACGAGAGCCTGAGAGGGCGGGAGGTGAGAGGCGAGAGGAGGCGAGAGAAACACAGTGTACACGGAAAGGGCAGGAAAAACATAAACGCGGCTGTATGGGGTGCACGGTCAGTCGTCCGTGGGGCCGGGGTGAGGAAAGAGAGGTGCGGGAGCGCGTTAGGGTCGCCGCATTGAGCACAGCGACAGGGCCCTTCACCGCGCTAGTGGTTGAAATGATGCCTCAGAAAAACCAGCACTTCCGCATAACAAACAAAAGGCGGCGCCCGATAAGCTCACGGGACCATAGCATTACATGTACATTATTACGAGATAAAGATACGGCAGCCAATCATCGCTACAAAACATATGGACGGTGGCGTTCCGGTGGGAATGTTTGAGATAGCTAAGGCTGAGGTCGTCCAACCTCCTCGACAAAGCCCTCCTCCTAACCGGAGTCGGGGAAATAAGGTTCCCCGATTCCGGCGCGAACACGGTCTGCACCACCACGTTCTTGTGTCCACGAAGGACCAAGGCGGAGTTGCTGTCTTCCCGATTGTAGAGGACGATGGAGTGATCCTCCCGGCCTGAAAGCGCGAGGCAAGACCCGTCGTACGACCACGACAACGCGATGATCTCGGGACGGAGAGAAGTGGCGTCCGGAGGCGCCATGGTGTCGACGACCTTCGAGGTCGACACGTCCCACACCTGCACCGTCCCGTCCTCAAGCGCCGCAGCGAGCACGTCGTTGTCGTGTGGCGAGAACGCGACCGCGCACACCGCACTCTCCACCCCGTCCCTCGTGGCCGCCGCGTCGCCCGAGTCCCCGGGGCGGCTCGCCTGCATTACGGCCGTGTCCCACGTGCGCGCCGTTCTGTCGTGGGAGGAGACGAGGTTTGCGCCGTCGGGAGAAAATCGCAGGTGCCAGATTCGTTCCCCTCGAATCTGCTCGGATTCTCCGAGGGGCTCGCCGGTGGTGGGGTCCCAAAGACGAATTGAGGATCCGCCATCGAGGTTGCACCCGACGGCGAGGGAGGAGCCGTGAGGGGAGAAGTCGAGTCCGTAAACGAAGCCCGGCATCTCCAGCCGCCTGAGGGGATCGGAACCCGAGGGGGCGTCCGCGGCCCACAGAGCGACCGCGTTGCCGCCTCCGCATGCGATCATTTTGTCGTCGGGAGAAATGGCGACGGCGAAGACCATGAAGTCGTGTTGGAGGGTGCGAACGCGGGAGGTGTCCAGGAGAGACCACACTCTGCACGTGTTGTCGTCGCTTCCGGAGAGCAAGAAGGACCCGTCGCGCGAGAATGCTACAGAATTGACGTCATTAGAATGCCCATCGAGGCTCGCTGTTGGTTTAAACTCGGTGGAGTCCAAGTCCCACAATTTGATCGTGTTGTCCGTAGAACCTGAGGCGGCATAGCGCCCCTGGAAGGAGTACGCCACCGACAGGACATATCCCGAATGAGCCTCCTGTGACGCAAGGCATGCACCCGTCCGGACATCCCATAGACGAACCGTCCCGGCATCTGACCCAGACATGATTTCCCTGCCGTCGGACGAGAAGGCTACGCCACGGACCCAATCCTCCTCCTTGAGAACAAGCGCTTGCACACCTGTGCGAGCGTCCCATATTCGGATTGTGCAGTCGTCGGAGGCGGTAGCGATTTGTGCGCCGTCGAGAGAATAAGCCGTACACCGGACGTCGTTGTCGTGGCCCTGCATAGTGCTGACTTCCACGCTCCAATGTTCGAGTAGTCCTGTCACGACGGAGACGGTGCCATGAGCATCTTGAGCATACGTAGACCTCATGTGTGTCAACTTAGGGCAGAACGAGGCAGTGTAGGTGTGAACCATCAAGGCCGAACGGCTGACAGCGGGATAGCAATAGCTCAGCATCCTCTCACAATCATACAGCAGACCGACAGCACCCGTTGATGATCGTAGTGACGTGGCCTGTGTAACAAACAAGAGTAAATCAGTATAACTAGTCCTGGAAATAGACATTTGACACACCGTGAGCGCTCGTCGAGCGACTTTCAGGATGTCAAACCCAATGTCTATCTCTCCAATGAGGCCGAGGCCTTCGAGCCAGTGTAGAAGGTGCTTCTTGCAAATTGTATTCACGAGAGTGAGCGCGGCTTCGTCAATCTCGGCATTGACCAAGTGGTGTGCCCAGTGGCGAATGGCGTACTGGAGGTGGGGTGGGAGGTGTTTTTTCACAAGCTGGGGGAGATCGGGGATATCATAGTTTGGGCAGGAGATCTTGTTGGATGGAACATTACATATATTCCTGTGAAGCGCGTCTATCATGGTCTGAAGGCAGCGCTTAGCAAGAGCCGTATGCTGTTCCTTGGGTATGACGAGAAGGTCAGCGCGCTTGCACCTAGATGGATCGACGAGGAAGTCGGGGAATGATGGGTGGATAATTTGTATCAGACCCTCTTCTGATTCGGGTAGAGCGAAGACAGAGCGAAGAAGCTCGAGATGACGCTTTGACGTCCCGTCCCGGAGACCGAGAAGGGCGTCGAGGGACTGGACAGATAACTGATCGCATAGGTGCACCACGGACCCTACAATCATTTTGAGCTCTGATACCATTGGTTTCTTCGCCTTGTCGGCAGGTATCGCGGCATCTATGACACCAGTATAGAGTCTATCAATGTGTGCCAGGGGAGCATCCCCGTCGTCTGTTTGCACCATTGCGAGCACGGTCGCGAGTTGTCTTCGCGGATCGTTTGCGCTTGCGTCCATGATGAACTTGAGGGCCGTGGCGATGAAGATGAAAAGACCACATGTAAGAGTCTCTAGCAGACGGAGCTCCTCCGGGCTTGGCCAGTTTTCGCTTTCTCGATACGCCTTCCGTATCAGGGCCAATTCGCCGTGAACATAAATGGAGATGTCGCGCAATGCTATCTCTCGGGGGATCTCGTTGAGGGCGAACGAGTGAGTTTTCTGCAGGAGAGTTTCGTTTTGGCGGAATGCTTTGATGATGCGTGATTCTGGGCGACTGGTGATGATGAACTTGAGCGGATGGATGTCGTTGACAACTTGTGAGAGAGCTGTGAGAACAACCGACACCGTGGCGTCGTCGCGACATTCGTCAAGTGCGTCAATGATAACTACTTGACCCTCAAGAGAGTCCCTTCCGCCAGATGCTGCTTGCAGGGGCCCGACGATGAGCTTCTCGAGTTGTTCAGATAGTAGAGAGCGATGGATGTCAGGATTCGCACTGACGGCCTTCACGAGTTCGTCCGCAAAGGAGGGGCTAAATCGAGCAAGCTGGTACGCGATGGTGGGGAAGATGAGCTGAATGTTACTACGGTCCCCGGTTCGTGCGCAGAAGAAGCTCGCGCCGAGACGCCTCTCGCGGTCGCACCAGAGCGCCAGGGTTTGGGCAATAGTAGATTTCCCCGAGCCAGCGAAGCCATTGATCCATAGAATGAACGACGTCTCGAGTATTTGAAGATCTGTAGGTATAGGAATTCCCTGTTCTTTTACATCCGATTGGATCCACGACCATATTGATGACAGGATTTCTTTCCTCGTGGATGTGGCGCATTTGACTCTGCCACTACCGCCATCGTCGAACCGAGCCTCACTGACGGAACGCAACATATTGAGGGCTATGGCACATTGTCAGCAATCATCAGGATACACAAGAAACTGAAGTAAAGCTCGCCTGTGCGATTTGCATCATTTTGCGCCCATTGTTCCATCATTTGATCGATTTTCAAAACTCGAGCATTTATGACCTGTTTTGCACGAAACAGTACGTCAGTAAAGTTGATCCGACATTACGAGAAAACACAAACTTCGACTGTGATCTGGGTAGACAGTATCGCCTGAGTCTGGTTGTCCGTCGAAAATCAGCGATACAAATAGTTCAAGTCGTGGACGATCCACGTACCGTAAGCCCATCCACCAGTGATGTCAACTTTTTGATCTGCTCATCGAGCTGCTTTGCAATACTGTCCACCCGCGCGACTTGCTTTGCCTTTGCGGTAACACCCTCAACATCCAACTCTTTCACAGCGGCAGCGACTTGGGCGACATCTCTATAACGGTTTGAAAGTGCGATGTCAGCGCGGATGCAAGGCTTGTGATGAAGGGAGGCTTACTTTTCGAATAGCTCCATCCGCTCGGTAAGTGCCAAGGAGCGTGCCTCGAGATTAGGAATTCCTTTGATCGTCTGAACCAGGAAGCCAACACGCTCCCCAAATGTTCGGATAGTATCATTATTCGAGCGATATTTCTGTTGATGTCGGAAGGTCGAACATGATCAGACTGTATACGTATGTATGTGTCAAACGGGCTTGCACTCACCTCATATATTTCCAGTGAAGCTACCACGGCGCCTAATGCGGCCTGGAGAGGCGGCAGCGGAACAGACGCCTCTTTCGCGACTTTGAGCAGATTGAATACACCTTCGTAAACCGTGACCCCTATATCTGACGCGGCTTGGGGAGGCGTAGCAGTGGTCGCAGAACGTTCGACTGCAACTGTGAAAATGCCGGCACCCTTTCAGACTCTGCAAGCACTGGTTGCTCGAATACAGGACACGGACCTGAGGTAGACGTTGACTGGCCGGGTTGAGAGGATCCCATCTTGCTCTGGATCCATCGACGAAACGATTTATGGCCGTCGACATGACTATCCGTCTTTGTTGACTCAAACGACGCCCGTGGGGTGGACGCGCTCGCCGATAACAGATCGGTGTCCGAAGCACCTCCAGAACGTTTTTCTTTCTTCTTGTGTTTTTTCCACAGTCGCATAGCGCGCACGGTGCTGGATGATGTAGAGGAGGGTCCTTTGGGGGAAGTAGAGAGTGGGAAGCGGGGGAGCAAGACGCACCCTGCGGACACGGGGTGGAAGCTCCCAGCTACACAAGGTTCGCCGCTAATGCCGCCGAAGGCGTGGTGTAACTTCGCAGCGTGGCCTTGTGCGCACAGGAAAGTCACGAGGCGGACGCGACTTCAACGTGGTGGACCAGCGCCATGAAGGTTGACACCTCCTTGACGTGGAGCGCTGAAAAGTCAGTGAAACGAAGCATAGGAGAATGGAACCGTCAAGCTGGTGCGCCATCGAATATCTGGTGAGAAGAGCAGCTTCGCAATATTTAAGCCAAAGGGACATGTCATGGATACTAGGACATGCTCTGGTACGCGTTTATGATGAGCCGAGTGCTCACAGGCCACCGAAGACGCCTTTAATCCCTATGTCTACATTCATGATACGGACGCACTTACTCCCTAGCCTCACACGCGTGCGCTTCTGTGTCATACAACGTTAAAGCCACCCGCCCGCGCTCTCCATATTTGAGCAGTACTAGTACCTCAACGAGCTTCCCACCAGGCCGGAGATCTGTCGAGAGGGAGTCTTTTTAAGGGGCACTGGGAGCATCCCATTTTCCTTTGTCCTTGATGGGCATGTAAGTGGAGATTCTCTAAGAAGGAGAGCATAAACCGACTTACCCGGCGTTGAGGGACGGAGGCGACCACTTTGAACCTGAAAGGGGCTGCCGCAATAGGCAAGTTGAAGTAAGATGCTCAAGGGGACGCAGGAGCGCGCGAGAATGTGGGCGGAAGCCGAGTAAAGCCGCACTGTGCTGCAAAATGTGGGAGCTTCAGACCATCACCTGTGCATCCTCTGGGGGAACGAGGGGGGGCCCGGGCCGGGGGAGTACAGTGGGCTGGTCGGACGGAGGTCCGACACTGGCAGGACCGAGGCTTGCCAATCCCTGGCTGGCGATTCGTACACGGAGTGCGGCGATATGCTACTTGGCTGGCACAGAGTCCAGGGCAACTGTCAAGGGCCCCGAGTAGAAGAAGCCAGGGCGCGGCGCGCAGGGCATCACGGGGCACATAGCATGACGGACGTTCCGATTCTACGCAGTGAATCGGATTCCGATTCTACGCAGTGAATCGGATTTACAATGGAGGAAGCGTAGATTACATAAGTTTTGCTTAGTCATTTCGTACCACCATCATTGATGGTGTGATTCTATTGGTGGAAAAGCTGCCTTCCGCTTTGGGCTCCCCTTGGAATGAGGCTCCCACTCTTCCGCTTAAGTAATCCAACCCACCGTTCTCTTCGCTCATTGGATGTGCTGCGTGCTTCCGTTTTGGGCGCCCCTTGGAGTTAGGCTCTCGCTCTTCCGCTTAAGTAATCCAACCCACCGTTCTTCGTTCTCATTGGTCGAGCTCCCTTCGCGCTCTGGCCTTTCCTGTGTGCACGGTGTCAGCCGATGCCAGTGGTGGATTATGTCAGCTCTAAACTCTACGGTATCTCGGAGCGCGGCAGGGTGTAAGGACGCCCGCGCCGCTTGATGCGTTCTGAGCGCACACGTCCACGGACCACGGTCCTCTCGCGGTTCTCAATCCTCAGCAAGTGCATCGCCGACGTCTTCAACGGCGCCGCGGGCTGGAAGCATGGCGACACGTACCAGGCGCAGGGCCCGCTCGCGTGCGCCGCCTCGCGGTCCAGAAGCTGCTCGTGGAGGAGAAGCTGTCCAAGCGCATGCGCTTGTGGGGCCCGAAGATGGGCACGCTGCTCCGCGCGCAGTTGCAGGGCGACCGCGCGCGCGCGAAGCCGTTCATATTTGACATGCGCCGCGCCGGCTCGTGGTGGTGGATTGACTTCGACTTCGAG
>FTLJ01000616.1:0-13171 GCA_900155495.1 Porogramme epimiltina
CATGCCATTCCTCCCATGCACCGTCCTCAATGAAGTTTTCCCATCTTGGAAGCAGCTCCTCAGGCCTCAAGGGTCACCATCGGCGTCACTGCACCTATCCTTCCGCCTCCTCCGCCTCCTCCGTCTGCCCCCACGTGTAGGAATGTGGACCGCAGCCGACGATCCTACAGAGAGGCGTCCCTCATGTATTATGCGTCATAGAACCCGCTACCTTCTCTGTGAGTGACGAAAGTCATGTTGGGTTCGTTCTTCCTCTACTCTGCACCTCCGAGACGATGACGTTGATACTATGTCTTCTTGTACGTACACTTATAGGTGAATACCACAGGCTGTACATCCATTGGGCTGTGAACTCTACAAAGGAATGGCACGTCTGCTCTTTGCGCTTGCAGTACTGAGGTTCAAGGTTGCCGCCAGATGTTTTGACGGCAACTCAGTAGGCGGTACGTGCTCTCTATATTGGACTGAACGATACTCTTAATGGAGTTGTGCAGCGCACATCGTGCTCGGAACATCCCTTCGTTGGACCTCCGCGGTGCGCCTTCGTGTTCTGGATGGCCCTCGTCATCGTCAGTGCCATCCTTGCGTTGACATCGTTCTTCCGCTACTCCGCGTGTGAGCCATCTTCCTACCTCAACGCAGACTCCTTATCATCACTGGCAGTTACTCTTCCGGAACAAGCTGCACTTTCACAGTTGTTTAATTCTTCGACGACCTCGTCTTGAATGAAGGAGAAAGGGCGGAAATTCCTCCAGGCTGGACGTGGATAGTAAAGTGAGGCATGGACAGTTGGTGAGTTCGCATGCATGGTTTCACTGTCGTACTTGCACTAACACCGCTGGTGCGACCAGTGCCGCTTCCATTGTCCCAAGATCTCCTCATCGCCTGCTCGTTCGTCCCGTCAATTGTATCTCGAAATTCAGTCATCACTCCCACACATCGTCGAATTAGGCCGAGAACTTCCAGCTTACACAGCGATATCACCTCAATGGGTTGCACTCTCCATCTACGAGTAAGCTCCTACCTGCGAAGTAGACTTCACACATCAGGCTCCTTACAGCTCTGTAGGCGCATGATTCCAGCTCCATCGTCCCCAAAATCAGCCATGCTTACACATCAGACAACCACTGACGAGGGGTGTGCTTACTTTCATTTGCGCTCTCGAACACCGGGAGAGAGTGATGATGTGACCCACGTCGGTCGTGACGGGGTTGCGTGACGCACGGAGTTTGGTCATTGTCTAATGGCAGACAGTCATATCCATCACATGCGGCGTCACTGATGCACCTTTGCGAGCGCGAGCATTGTGTCCTTGTGAGTGTTTACTCCCGTCGGACACGTCGGTCGCGACTCATGATTGTCGTTGAAGGTGCAGAGCGCGACATACGTATCCTGGCGAACATGTTTTCTGTTAGATTCGTGGTGCTGACGAGGAATCTCCAGCTCAAGATCAAACCCGTCTTTACGCCCCGCACAGGTAGACGTGCAACCCCTCTGCAAGTGCTGCCATTGCTGCGTCGCGGATGGATATGCTTAGAGCGCCCCCGTCGTCTCCGCTCCGATTCTGGATAAGGTTCGAGAAACATTATACATACACCCTCTTCAATGTCCCAAATCTCCTGCACCTCACACACGAGAGATACCGTGGATGGTACGTCGAGCCCGCTCGGACGCTCAAGCGAACTGTTAGCTCATGCCGTGGCGCCACAGGTCGCACATGATGAGACGGCACAAGGGGCACCGCGGCGCTCGCGATGGAGCAGTCCACTCGAAGAGCGCCGTTTCTTAGGTTCTGTGTAAGTTGTAACAACGCATATATATTTATTGTCTGCTCTACGTATGCCTTGGGAAGTCTACTCTACGGCCACAGACGTTTGAGGCAACACCCTCAACAACCATTTCTCTCCAGCGTTCCGCCGGGCATGCCACACCGGCAAACCTCCGCGCACCTGTTGTCCTCGAACCTGGAGTCATCAACACCATCTTCCAAGGATGCAGTGTACACATCGTGCCTACAAGCTCTCCCGCTCGCTGCGCGCACCTCGCGGCTGCCATCCCTCGCTAAGGCCCACCAACAACGGCCCGGTCAGGAGTGTGACGCAAACGCAGAGGGGGCGGTCGGACGGCCGTCGTGGAGAGCCAGGCGAGAGACGGCGGCACGAGGGTGGTATCTTAGCGCGCGCCGCTGCCCGATTCAGCTGTGGCGAAGCGTCGTTGGAAGCGCGCGAGGGGGGCATCGCGAGGACTGTGGTCGGTGGTGTGAGAGGCGGACATTGGTCTCAGCCGGGTGCGCGAGGCGCGCATTGTTCGAGTTACAGCATAGACGGCCGCTAGAGATGGGCTGGGGGGCCGGAGCGGTAGGGGTCTGGATAGTGGAGGATGTGGACGGCCTCGCGAGAGGGTGGGCGCGCACGCGAGTTGGTCGCGCGACGGGCCAGCACAGTAGAATGCATCGCGCTCCGCAGGCGCGGGGTGCGATGGGGAGCGCCGGGCCTGGAGTTTTCCTGGTGTACGCTCTCCTACAACGCGCGGAGATCTGAGAGCGACAGACCTTCAAGTTAGGGGCGAGTGCCCAGTGACGCCGCGCGCGCATAGAGGTGAGCGCGGCGCGCTTAGGTCGCGCGCGCGCCCGAGCGCAACCCTGCCGACTGCATCCGCAACCTCTGCTAAGTAGCAAAGTGACGACCGCGGGGTCGTGGATAGCCAGGAAATTGGTTAGTGTGGTAGCGCGCGGGGTGCGACCGCCCTGCACGAGCGCGCGCGCGAAGGTGTACTGGTCGCGCGCAGCCCATGCTCGCGGGCAGGAGTCGCTCAGAGAGCCCGGCCGTGGCGCTACGCGCGGAGTGGCGCGCGGAGCCCTTACGTTGTCCCTCGTGCGTGCGTATGCGCGATCGGTCCAACTGGGAGGGTGCGGCGGGCGGACGCGCTCTGAGGCGGGGTGAGCAGCGCGCCGTTCGTGGCCGCTGCCCTGCACGACCGCGATCCGAGCGCGCGTGAGTCGGTAGGCAGGGTGCGGCGCGAAATGCGTGCGGCCTTCGGTGGTCGGGCGTGGCGGCCGGTACGCGCGGTGGGCATATGGGAGAGGTACGATGGGCGGGCTCTGCGCGGGGTGCACATATATGCACTTTAGGAGATGGTGTAGCGAGCTAGAGCGCACAAGGCGGCGCGACGGTGTGGTGGCGCAGATGCTTAGCAGGACGGCAAGGACTTGGGAGCGGGAAGGGGGGCGGACAGAGCGACCGCCATACAGCGACCGTCTGAAGGCCCGGGGCTGCTTCTCGCGCAGCTGTTGGTGAATGCTCAGCACTCAGCACTCAGCACTCAGCAAGGGGCGGAGGGCGTGGAGTAGACAGCAGCATCCAGAGGGCATCCAATTATGAGGGAGCCCACGAGAGCACTCTGGGGCCCGATGGATCCGCTCGTGGGAGGCGCACGCTGGGTGGCTTATGAACGCGTCCCCGCACATAGCTAGCTGTGCGCGATCGCCCAGCTGCAGGGGCCAGACCAGGCCCGGGATGACAGGGGGGCATTCTTGGGGAAGCGTCTTGACTAGGGAGAACAGGGGAGCACCAGGGATCCAGTGGGACAGAGGCCGCCGCCATGCGGACCGCCGGAGGCGAACACGGTCGACGTCAGGACAGCCTCGCCACGCGCGTGCAGACTGCTGCAGTGGCGAGAGACGGCGGAGACGGCACCGGCGGGAGAGCTGGCAGAGAAGAGCATGCATGGCACCGAGCGACTGTGGGGCAGCCAAGCAAGGAAGCACGACAGGCCCAACGGGAGCGCCGCGGCAACGCCCAGAGAGACTGCTCGTCTGCGTCTATAAATGACCCAGAGGCCTAGGCCCCGCCAGCGCTTGTCAAGTGGCCATGAGCCTGACATGCTCGTCGCTGAACGGCTCCGGGCGACATGGTCGCTACAAACGTAGAAGGGAAGCGAAGGGGACCGGCTGGCAGTACGGAATATAGGTAAAACAATGATAGCACGGGGAGGAAGACATCACTGATCGCCTGACGCGTCAACAACAACCAACCGCCCGTCATTCGTCGCAAGCGCTATCCGGTCACCACAAACGTCCCATCCTCCGCGTATTTCGTACATACCTTGATTTGGGGTAAACCTGTAGATAGAGGGAAGCCATCGCACACGACGACGCTCCCCATTGGACCCCGCGCGCCAAATCCATCCATCCGCCTCCACATAGTAGCTCGGAAACCGCGACGACTCGGGGATATTGCCGGGATGAGGTGTAGTCTGGGAAGCGTCCTGGGTGGGTGACGAGCTGAGTGGTAGGATTGGGGTGTATTTTTCATATGTGACGACCGCGCGACCATCCGCAGAGAACGTAATGTGGTCCACCAGACTGTTCGAACCCTCAGTGCGGGCGTTGAACTCGCGTAGAAGGCAGGGGGCGACCTTATACTCAAGGGAGTCCTGGGAAAAGACCGGTTGGGAGACGGAAATTGGATGGGATGGTGGAGAGATGTCCCATAGAAATGCCTTGCCGTTGCGACTTGCTCCTACTATGCGCATGTCATCGCAGGAGAACGAGATGTTGCTGATCTCATGGCTATGGACGATTTCCCACAGGAGGCTGCCCGACGCGAGGTCGCCAAGACGTATAATGGGATATCCACGTTTCGGACGACGATATTCAGCGAATGGAGTGGCCCGATGCACCTTTGTGAATACTTGTGGGTGTGGCCCGGATCTCGAAATAGGACGATCATCTAAGGATGAGAAGAGGATGATGTCTTTCCTCGACGAGGCCGCGAGGGCCCAGATCTCGCATTTCCCACGATAGACATCCGCATCGTGCCCTGTCTTTGCGTCCCAACCGCGGACTGTTCCATCTAGCGAGCCCGAGATGAGCTGCCCCGACCCCGGCACGAACACCGCCTGCACCACCACGTTCTCGTGTCCAAGAAGAACGGAGGCAGAGCTGCTGTCTTCCCGGTCGTACAGGACGATGGAGTGATCCTCCCGGCCTGAAAGCACGAGCCGAGACCCGTCAGACGACCACGTCAACGCCACGGTCACAGGAGTGAGAGAAGTGCTATCCGGAAGCTCCATGGTGTCGACGATCTTGGAGGAAGACACGTTCCACACCTGCACCGTCCCGTCCTCAAGCGCCACAGCGAGGACGTCCTTGTCGTGTAGCGAGAACGCCACCGCGCACACCGCACTCTCCACCCCGTCCCTCGTGGCCGCCGCGTCGCCCGAGTCCCCGGGGCGGCTCGCCTGCATCACGGCCGTGTCCCACGTGCGCGCCGTTCTGTCGTGGGAGGAGACGAGGTTTGCGCCGTCGGGGGAAAATCGCAGGTGGTTGATGAGTTCCCCTCGAATCTGCTCGGATTCTCCGAGCGGCTCGCCGGTGGTGAGGTCCCAAAGACCAATTGAGGAGTCGGGATAGATGTTGCACCCGACGGCGAGGGAGGAGCCGTGAGGGGAGAAGTCGAGTGCGTAAACGTCGCCCGGCATCTCCAGCCGCCTGAGGGGATCGGAATCCGAGGAAGCGTCCGCGGCCCACAGAACGACCGCGTTGCCGCCTCCGGATGCGATGGTTTTGTCGTCTGGAGAAATGGCGACGGCTTTGACCTGGAAGTCGTGTTGGAGGATGCGAACGCGGGAGGTGTCTGGGAGGGACCAGATTCTGCACGTGTTGTCGTCGCTTCCGGAGAGCAAGAAGGACCCGTCGTGCGAGAATGCTACAGACCTGACCCAACCAGAATGGCCTTTGAGGGTCGCTTCTGGTTTGAACTCGGCGGAGTCCAAGTTCCACAATTTGACGGCCGTGTCGTCTGCGGCTGAGGCTGCGTAGCTTCCTTGACGTGAGTAGGTAACGGAGCGGACGTCGCGGAACAAATGAGCCTTATGTGAAGCCAGGCAAACGCCTGCCCGAGCATCCAATAAGAGAAGTGCCCCACCCTCCAAACCGGCGAGTACATCCTTCCCATCAGGCGAAAACGCTACGCTGAGGACGCCAGTCTCTTGCTTGGACGAAAGGAGCTCCGCTCCTGTGCGAGAGTTCCAGAGCCGGATCGTCTGGTCGTCAGACGCAGTAACCACGCGTTCGCCATCCGGAGAATAAGCAGCGCAACGAATCCAGCCAGTATGGCCCTCCATGGTGGTGACATGCGCGCTCCAACGAGTTGGGAGCCCATCCGGAATGGTAATCCTGCCATCGAGATCCCGAGTGTACACCTCTCGGAGCTTAGAGATTGATGGACAGAATGGAAGGCTGGACGTGTACACGGCTGAAGCGGAGGCACTGATTGCGGTGTAGCAGAGGCGGGTCATGCGCTCGCAGTCCCCCAAAAGGTCGACTGTTCCTGTTGGTGCCTTGAGAGACGCGGTCTAGTAGGGGAACGAGAAACAACGGACAACTTAATTTAGTATAACGTCGCTGCAATCGAGACCTGACACGTACTGTGAGAGTACGTCGAGCTAGCTGCAGAGCTTCCACCGCGACGTCGGCCTCGCCAATAAGGCTAAGGCCCTCGAGCCAGTGTAATAAGTGTGTGTCGCAGAATACCTTGATAAGGTCGAGAGTTCCCGTGTCAATCTCGGAATTGTGAAAATGGTGTGCCCAGTGACGCAAAGCGTATCGAAGATGAGAGGGGAAGTGGGCGCGGACGCGCGTAGTAAGATCGGGAACGTCCCTGTTGAGGGAAGAAATTTGATTCGGGAGGATTTGACATATGTTCCGGCGGAGTGCGTGTGTCATTATTTCTAAACAACGCTTCGCAAGGATCCCGTGGTGTTGCCGAGGACGAATCACCAGGTCGGCATTTGTGCCCCTAGTCGTGTCGAAGAGGAAATCGGGGAATGAGGGATGGATGATCTGTATGACCCCGTTGCTGGACTGCGGGAGAGACACGACGGAGTGGAGCAACGACAGATTGTGCTCTATTGTTCCAGCGCGCACTCCGAGGAAGGAGTCTAGAGCAGAGGGCGACAACTGGTCCTGCAAGAGTACAACAGACCCTACAACAAACCCCAGTTCTACCACCTTCTCGGGATCCGCATCTTTGATCACGCCTTCAAAGACTTCATCGTAGAGCGCGTAGAGATACCCCAACGGTGAGCCCTTGCGGACCTCTAGTGCCTTGAAAATAATAGCCAGCCGCATACGGGGGCCGCCCCCCTTCACATCAGCGATGAACTCGAGGGCGGTCGAGAGGAAGATGAAAAGTCCGTGGGCAAGGAAGACAAGCTGTTTCTTCTCTGCGTCAGTCGGCCATGACTCCTCCTCGGAGTATTGCTCCCTGACCGTCTTGAGACGCTCTTCTACATAGATAGCCATGTCTTTCTCCACGATATCGGGGGGAACCTCGTTGAGAGGGAAGGGGTGGGTATTTGCAAGGAGGGATTTTTGACGAAACCCCCTCACGATTCGCGAGTCAGGCCGACTAGTGATCAAGAACTTGAGGGGGGCAATGTCTGCGACGAATTGCGACAGCGCAACGAGAATGATTGATACCGCTGCCTCATCGTGACACTCGTCGAGCGCGTCGATGATCACTACTGGTGGAAGAGAAGGGACGTCTTTCATCGCCCTCATTGGTTCAACGATGAGCTTCTCAAGCTGATAGGATGGGTCGGAACGGTAGATGTCGGGATTAGTGGAGAGCGCCTTGATGACTTCCTTGGCGAACGCGACATTTAACATGGAAAGTTGATGAGCAATTGTCGGGAAGATTCGATGTATCTCGCCGCGGCCGCCAGCACGCGAGCAGAAGAAACTTGCACCGAGGCGGCTGGTCCGGTCGCACCATGTTGCGATAGTATGGGCGATGGTCGTCTTCCCCGACCCGGCGAGGCCCTCGAGCCACACAGTCAACGAGTCCTCGGGGATGTCGGATACTGATGAGGGAGCATCTCCGGGTTGTTTCAGTTCAGGGTCAATCCAGAACCGTATTGACCGCAGAACCTCCTTCCTCGTGGACGGGGTGCACTCGACTCGGCCGCTCTTGCTATCGTTATACCGAGCATCGCTGACGTGGTTGAGGTTCCTGAGTATCTCGAGTTCTGGGACATGTCATCAGTAATCATTGGAGGAAGCCGACGAGAGACATGCCTTTATAGTGTATTTGTAGATCCAGCTTAGTATCTATCCTCTGATCCAAAAGTGAATTAGTCGTTGGTTGAGGGAAAATATCACAAGGAAGAACATACTTCGACAGCGATCCAGATAGAGAGAACCGCTTCAGTCTAGCAACAGGGTCAAGCGTCAGATCAACGCGGAGAACTTCACAGCCTGACAATGCAACGTACCTTGAGACGACCCACAAGCGAAGACAACTTCTGGATCTCTCCTTCGAGTTCCTCAGCAACACCATCCACCCGTAATACTTGCTTGGCCTTCTTCACAAACCCAGGGTCGTCCAGCTTTTTTACGGTAGTAGCGATCTGTTGTATATCCCTTCAATAACAAGACGATCTTTTAGTCAAGAGAGCATTGCAGAAAGGATGAACGTACTTTTCGAAGCGGTCGAGGGTCCGTAGGAGTTCCGCGGACTTGTTCGGGGACTCCGCAAGCTTTCGAATCATCGCCACCAGTGGGTCCACACGCTCCTTGAACGTCCGGATAGTGTCCATATTGGATTTATGTTTCTGTTGGGGACCGTCATGAGCCGATCATCGACACTGAAGAGTACTTAGACCGGTGCCTACGTTGTATATTTCAATCGAAGCGACAACCGCTCCCAATGCAGCTTGAAGGGGTGGCAGCGGGGCCGAGGCCTCCTTCGCAATCTTGAGCACGCTCAACAGGGCTCCCATAGCGATCTTTATGGTATCCGACGAGCCGCCGGCAGGAGAATCGAGGGAGGTACCATCTTGTTGTGTACCGGGCGGTGTCCCTCCCAATTGCGACTCGGGAGTTGACACGCGCCCACGACGATTCCCCTTCTTCGTGATTTTCTTCCATATTTTCATGCCTGATACGAGCCTGGATGATTACTGAAGGGTGGGAAGAGGGTTGGTGAGAGCGGGAAGGGAGGGGATACGTTGCAGAAGCGAGGTCAGCGGAGGTGTGTTCAACGGTGTATAAGGTTTGTTGATATCGCTTGCGGGGGTGCGTGGTGGCCTTGTACACGCGGTCTCGTGCAGGATGGACACGGGACGTATGGGCGTTTGTGTGAAGGACCGCAGGCGCTATGAACAAGGTCGCGCTATCGAAGTGCGGAAGAAGTGCGGGAGAAGGCGCTGCCTGGGAAACAGAGGGCGAAATCGTGCGTCCGCATGTTTGCCTGATGCAAGAAGTGCGCGCTCCGTGCATGCACTCGTACACGATCCCGGACGGCTCGCTGCGTGGATATGGGTTCAAATAGTGTCATTTCCAAAGATGTAGACGCTAGCCTTCGTTTGGGGTCAGACGGGGAGAGTCGATTGTCCAGGCACTGAGCACCACCTACAGAAGAATCTGGACCAGACTACACCCTACCTGCCTCCAGCCTGCCGTCGCGTCTCCGTCCGTATTACCTCAAACCCGATGTATGACCCTTCCCGGTTATTCCCACCGACGGGAACAAGCAATGCGCCATCCATTGAGCCTAAAAGGAGGGCGGGAAGGTTGATATAAAGTCGCTCTCTATTGGAGAAGCAGAGGAATGTGTTGTAAGGTCCCACATTCATGAACACCTACTCCTGAAGCGGCGCCGAGGGACGTGAAAGGGCGACCGTCTGCAGGCAGCTACCGTTTGTGCAAGTGAAGGGCCCCAAATCGGGTGCCGCTCTGCCCATGCTTCCTCAGGGCCCCGTAGACGGCACGGCAGAAGAGATAGAGGTAGTGGGAGGTCGCCGAAGGGAACACGATGGAGTGCGAGCGGCCCGCTGAGTGCGGAGTGCAGTCCTGAGGGCAGGGACTGGGCTTCCAGAAAGCATACCACGTGACAGCGGTGACGGAAGCTTGAACGGGGAGGGCAGAGGGCGCTATACCGCCATGCGGACTCGGAGCAGCAAGGACAGGACAACATGCGGGGACGATTGCTCTGCCAGGCATGATCGGCGACACACCGAAGATCAGCGCAGTGGTGGAGGGACCGAGGACGACACTCACTCACCGGACAACGGTCAAGCAGGAGGTGTTCTGTCGTTGGACGGAGATTTGCTACAGGCGAAGGGAAGAAGAACCACTGGCAAGGCTGTCAAAGTGAGGCGCGGGGATACGTCGGACGGCGGGCCGGGGCGCCTTGCAGGAGGAACGCGTTGCTGGCGTGGCACCCGAGGCAGCAAAGGCAGCTGGCGGGAGTCCCGAGCAGAAGGGCGCAGAAGGGAGACGCTAGCGATTGGAGCTGTCAAGGTGCGCAATGCGCATGCGTCCCTCCAACTTGAAGACCGTGCAGGCTGGCCCGATATCGTCCCGGCAGGAGTGCGCATTTTCGCCACCGCGACGAACGGAGACAGCCGAGAAAGTGACCATGACCGTTATATAACGTCACGGTCACGTCCGCCCAATTCGTCGCGGGCTCCCCTCGGGCCTCACGCCGCGGCCGTCACGCCATAGGCCAATAGCTCTTGCCCTGGTCGACGTCCCTGACGCCTACCTCTCCCACCGCATCTCGCATACACTACCCCCCCATCGTACTACCTGCCCTTTTAGCCTGCGCTAACCATGCGTGCTACAGACGGAACCCTCCGGCAGCCCAAGTCGCGCTGAACCAACTCCCTCAGCCCCCAGATTTTGCCGCCGTCCCCTCGCCTTGTCGATTTCGAAGATGGAGCCTTGTCGCTCCTACCTGTTCAGCAGCTATTGTAACCTAGTGGGCCGAGAGCTTCTATAATCCTACTCAGTATGTTGTCGTTTAATCTCGTCATCCATCCGGAGGCTAAAATCAGAACGCACCCCCGAGAAACATGCACGCCCGGCGTTCGTGCTCTTCTTCCCGCCAGTCAGATGCACTACTGCCTTGCTCCTCTTGCTCCAATGGTGGCACTTGATGGAGGTCGGGCATGGCTCGGAGTGGTGCTAGGATGTCAATAACCAGTACGTGTTCTCCACTCTGAACTAGAAGTCGCGCTTAGCGATGCACACAGTACCGGCATGCAGGATCTTATTGAATCCCCACCGAATCCTCGTGAAGCACTCTTGTGCCCCGGCATTGTTTCTACACACGCGGAGCTCGTAAACATACATCCCCTCGTCATCGACATCGCATCGACTTGCCCTCGTCCAAACACGAAATCGCCCCTGCCTAGCAACAACACTGGGGCGTTTCGACCCGTATATCGATCTCCTGGGGTTGCGCTCCCCCCTGAAAGTGCTGGGCGGCCCCCCCAGATGACTTTCTCTGACGCTCGCTGATCTGTTCAAGTTTCGGGAGGCCCAGAATGCCCGTGGGTGGGGGGATAAGGTTCAAGGCATCGTGCATGGAATGACGAGTTTAGGTTCGTCGTCTACGTACCATATATCGCTGGGTTTGGACGCTCCTGCACGCGCTTCTAGACCTGTCGTGTATACTATGTGTGGAAATAAATATATTTTCTGGAGTTTACGAGCACGCAACTTCTCATGAGCACGACGACGGCCGCATCTTCAGTCATCATCCTCTCAAGTCTCGCATTCACCCCGCCCTCCGACGAAGCTTCCCTCTGCGCATCCTGCTGGACAACGCGCAATCAGCTGCCCCGCCTCGACCGTGCGTCGGCCACATCCGTCGCGCCAACAAGCCCGTCCCTGCCGCCCCAGAGACAAGCACCTCGCTGCACGGCGCTTGGCGCCAACGACGGTGACCGAGATTGCGTGGACTGGACACGCGAAGGAGGTTCGACAGGAGCAGATTGTAGGGGGCGGGTGCACGCGGCGGCGAACGCCGACTAGAGTTGGAATCGCGCTCACGCCGATGGTTGGTCCGGGCACTGATAGTATGAGGCCTGTTGCTAACGGGAGCGTCTCGACCTGAAGGCAGGGCAGGTCAAGAACGGACGAAGGAGTCAAGGGAGGGTCGACGGGAAGACAGTTGTGAGGACAAACTGCAGAGCGTCCATCCAGATATACAGACCTTTCCGCCGAGGTGGCCGGAAGCACCAGGGAGCGCGTATGATGCGTGTGCATCAGTGCATGCTGCACACTATGGATACGCCAGGCATTAGGATTGCAGTAGCCCTTCAATTAAATGTGATAAAACCGAAGTGCAAAGCATCAAGCATAGACTTACTCGCTCGTCCCGGAAACCATACCCCTCCGATCCCTCGACACTCGGCCGTTCTCGATCTTCCATCGGAGGCACGCGCGGGGGGCCTCAAACACCCCAATGCAGCCCAATATAACCACGCACGCCTCGACGTCACCTCAGTATCCCGCATTTGCAGCCCACAGAGCCTCAGCCCGCGCCCTACCGCGCCCGCGCTGACGAGTTGGTGTGTTGCGGGGCTCCTGGGCGCGTCTCGCGCGTGACGCCACTGCACAATCCACAACAGCTCGCAGGGGTCGGGGCGGCCAGGATGACGGGCACAGCGCAGGGGGTCGCGCACGGGCCACGGGAAGCGGTCGCGGCAGCATCGGCCTAGGCTAAAAGGGAACTGGCGAGCCTGCGCCCGGCGCCGCCCAACGTGGCCCCCGCGCGCGGTCCCCCGGTGCGCGTGGCGGACGGCGCGGGGCGTGCGCGCGGTGGAAGAAGGGTTCTGGGAGCTCGGTGCGGCCCGATGGTGTACTGTTAGAGGTGCGTTGACACGGCGCGCTGGCATCCTACGAACTAACCTGAG
This sequence comes from Porogramme epimiltina, assembly GCA_900155495.1. Lineage (NCBI taxonomy): Eukaryota > Fungi > Basidiomycota > Agaricomycetes > Polyporales > Polyporaceae > Porogramme > Porogramme epimiltina. The sequence continues at coordinate 12,709 of FTLJ01000616.1, forward strand.
CCCTCCCGCCGGGGAGCCAGCCCTTCCACAGCGTCCGCCCGCGCATCCAGACCAAGGGCGTTTTGCATATGTGCGATCGTCCCAGCAACCATACCCCGTCGGTTTCCACACTTGGCCGCTCTCCATCTTCAATCCGATGCAGAGGGCTTCAACCACCTCAACACAGCACAATCCAACGCCGCCCGACTCGACGTCACCTCAACACCCCGCACACAGAGCGCCAGCCGCCGCCCTACCGCACCCGCCCCTCCTCGCTGAACCCAACGCTGCATCGAGATCCCACCATCGCGGCCCGCACCGATCGCCGCTGCGCGATCCTTGACGATCCGCGGGGGCCGGGACGACCAGGAATACTGGCACAGCGCAGGCGGTGACGCGTCTGCCGCGGGACGGGGCGGCAGCGGCGGCGTCGGTCCAGACCAGCAGGGAACCGGCGAGCCAGCGCGCGGCGCCGCCCGACGTG
>FTLJ01000617.1:0-14631 GCA_900155495.1 Porogramme epimiltina
ATGGGTGGCGAGTCGAATGATGGGATTGGGGTGTACTCGTCATACGTGACAACCGCGCGACCGTCCGCAGAGAATACAATGCGGTTCACTAGACTGTTTGAACCCTCAGCGTGGACGTTGAACTCACGTAGGAGGTGAGGGGCGATCTTGTTCTCAATGGGGTGTTGGGTAGAGGCCGGTTGGGAGTTTGGGTGTGAAGGGAGAGGGAGAGAGACCTCCCATATGGATGCCTTGCCGTAGCCACTTGCTCCTACTATCCGCGTATTGTCCAAGGAGAATGAGATAGCGCTTATCTCACGGGTATGGTTGATTTCCCACAAGAGGCCATTCGATGTGAGGTCATAAAGGCGTATAACAAGATATCCTTTCCGTCTGCCTGAATATTCCCCAGATTTAGAAGACGGGTGCCACCATCTCGTGACTATCTGGGTCGGCGGGTGTGACTTGGATGCCGAAACGGGACTGTCGTCCAAGGATGAGAAGAGGACGAGGTCTTTCTTCGATGAAGTCGTGAGAGCCCAGATCTCGCATTCTCCACGATAGATCTCCGCCCCACGCCCCGTCTTTGTGTCCCAGCTCCGGACTGTTCCATCCAGCGAGCCCGAGATCAGCTGCCCAGAGCCCGGAGCGGACGCCGTCTGCACCACGACCTTCTCGTGTCCACGAAGAACTGATGCGGAGTTGCTGTGTTCCCGATCGTACAGGACGATGGAGTGATCCTCCCGGCCGGAAAGCGAGAGCCAATGCCCGTCGGACGACCATGACAGCGCGACAATTTTGAGACGAAGAGAAGTAATGTCTGGACGCGCTATGGTGTCGACGAGCTTGGAGGACGACACGTCCCACACCTGCACCGTCCCGTCCTCAAGCGCCGCTGCGAGCACGTCGTTGTCGTGTGGCGAGAACGCGACCGCGCACACCGCACTCTGCACCCCGTCGCTCGTGGCCGCCGCGTCGCCCGAGTCCCCGGGGCGGCTCGCCTGCATCACGGCCGTGTCCCAGGTGCGCGCCGTTCTGTCGTGGGAGGAGACGAGGTTTGCGCCGTCGGGGGAAAATCGCAGGTGATTGATTCGTTCCCCTCGAATCTGCTCGGATTCTCCGAGGGGCTCGCCGGTGGTGGGGTCCCAAAGACGAATTGAGGATCCGCCATCGATGTCCCACCCGACGGCGAGGGAGGAGCCGTGAGGGGAGAAGTCGAGTCCCCAAACGTAGCCCGGGATCTCCAGCCGCCTGAGGGAATCGGAGCCCGAGGAGGCGTCCGCGGCCCACAGAACGACCGCGTCGCCGCCTCCGCATGCGATGATTTTGTCGTCCGGAGAAATGGCGACGGCCTTGACCTGGAAGTCGTGTTGGAGGGTGCGAACGTGGGAGGTGTCCGGGAGGGACCAGATTCTGCACGTGTTGTCGAAGCTTCCGGAGAGCAAGAAGGACCCGTCGTGCGAGAATGCTACAGAATTGACGCTACCAGAATGGCCATCGAGGCTTGTGGCTGGTTTGAACTCGGTGGAATCGAAGTCCCACAGTTTGATCGTGTTGTCCATAGAGCCTGAGGCGGCATAGCGGCCCTGGAAGGAGTACGCCACCGATAGGACCCAGCGCGAGTGAGCCTCCTGTGACGCAAGGCATGCGCCTGTCCGGACATCCCATAGACGAACCATCCTGGTATCCGACCCAGAAAGAATTTCCTTGCCATCGGGCGAGAATGCTACTTCACGGACACAATCTGAGTCTTCCTTGAGTACAAGCGCCTGGACTCCTGTGCGAGCGTCCCATAGCCGGATCGTGTTGTCGGCGGAGGCGGTCGCGATTTGCGAGCCGTCAGGAGAGTAAGCCGCGCACAGGACTGGGCCGGTATGGCCCTCCATGGTGCTGATGCCCACACTCCAGTAGTCTGGCAGCTCTGTCGGGACCAGGATAGCGGGGCGCATTTCTCGAGCATACGAAGTCCTCAGGCGCGTCGAAACGGGGCACGACGGGAGCGCAAAGGTGTAAATTGTCGACGCCAGAGTACTGATTGCGGAGTAGCTTGACCGCACCATCCGCTCGCAGTCATACAGTAGCTCAACGGCGTCCGTCGATGAATGCGTTAGAAAAGACTATTAAAACGAAAAAAAAACTACTAAGAATGTGTCTCGGCATGAGAGGTCGGGGAAGTTCAACGTACATTCAAGGCCCGCCGAGCCATCTTCAGGATGTCGAAAACGATCTCCGCTTCGCCCATGACGCTCAGGGCCTCCAGCCAACGAAGTAGATGCTTCTGCGAGAATGTAGTGACAAGCGCAAGAGCCTCTTCATCCATCTTGCCCTCCAAAAGATGATGTGCCCAGTGGCGGAGAGCGTATTGTACGTGGGGAGGGGGACGAACATGCGCAGGCTCGAGAAGAGTGGAGTCTCCACGATTCGAGTCGGAGATGTTAGAGGTGTCAGATCCAAAGATGCTCATCATTATCTTGAGGCAGCGCTTTGCGAGGACAGGGTGATGGTCCCCGGGTTGGACAAGGAGCTCAGCGCGAGTGCATCTGGTTGAATTGACGAGGAAGTCGGGGAAGGAAGGATGAATGATCTGAATGAGGCCCGCATTTGAGTCTGGGAGGGTGATAACAGAGCTGAGCATCTCGAGTGTGGTTTTTGATGTTCCCTCCGTTAGTCCGAGAAGGGAGTCGAGTGTTCCTGTAGACACCTGTTCGCGCAAGAGCACCAGCGCGCCGACGGCAGAGCGTACCCTTTTCATTCTGTCTTGTGTCGACTTCGCGGAAATTGCTGCGTCCAGAACGCCAAGGTAGAGCTCGTCTAGAGGGGCCGTGGGTGAATGAAGTTGTTCGGGCTTCACTATAGAGAGCACAATGTCAAGCTGTCTTTCGGGGTCGCTGGCCTCAGGATCCATAATGAACTTGAGCGCGGTCGCAATGACAATGAATACACCAGAGGTAAGAGCCTTGAGTTGGCCGCACTTCTTCAGATTCGGCCAGCTCTCGTCCTTGCCGTACATGTTTCTGATAACTTCCAACTGTGTATCAACATAAATGGAAATATCGCGTCGCATAATGTCCGGAGATATCTCATTGAGACGGAAGATGTGGGTGTTCTGGCGAAGTAAGTGGTACTGGCGGAAACCTTTGACGATGCGAGCTTCGGGCCGACTAGTGATCACGAACTTCAACGGGCGGAGATCATTGACGAACTCCGAAAGCGCCGTCAGGATAACAGAGACCACCGCGGTGTCAAGGCATTCGTCGAGTGCATCGATGATCACTACTAGCGGGAGGGGAGGGTCGTTTTTCATCGCCTTCAATGGTTCTACAATGAGCTCCTTGAGCTGATCGGACGGTTTCGCGCGGTAGATGTCCGGATTCGCTGAGAGCACCTTGATGACTTCCTTAGCGAACGCCAAATTGGACACGGCAAGCTGATAGGCGATGGTGGGGAAGATTCGATGTATCTCACTCCGGCCGTCAGTTCGCGCGCAGAAGAAACTTGCCCCGAGGCGGCCCGTGTGGTGGCACCATGATGCGATAGTGTTTGCGATAGTGGACTTCCCTGTTCCGGCTTCACCGTGCATCCACAGAATCCACAGGTCCTCGGGGATGTGTGATGTTGGTGAGGTAGTACCGTCATTTTGTTTCAGGTCAGGGGCGATCCAGAACCGAATTATCGACAGGACCTCCATCCTCGTGGACGGGGTGCACTCGACCCGACCGCTCTGGCTATCGTTGTACCGAGCGTCGCTGACGTGTTTGAGGTTCCCGAGTATCTCGAGTTCTGGGATGTGTCGTCAGCAATCGATGGGTAAAGCTGACGGGAGACATGCCTTTATAATATATGTGTAGATCGAGTTTAGTATCTATCCTCTGATTTAAACGACGAAGTACGTTAGTCGTTGGTGTAGGGGAAATATCACGGGAAAGAACATACTTCGACAACGATCCAGATAGAGAGAACCGCTTCAGTCTAATGACAGGGTCAAGCGTCAGATCAACGCAGAGAACTTCACAGTCCGATGATACAACTTGGCACGTACCTTGAGTCCTTCCACAAGCGAAGACAACTTTTGAATCTCGCCTTCTAACTGCTCAGCAATACCTTCCACCTGGATTACTTGCTTGGCCTTCTCGACCCATTCACGAGTGTTCAAGTCTCGTACGCTAGTAGCCACTTGCTGTACTTCCCTTCAAGAGCAAGGGGAGCTGTCAGCGAGGCGACTATTGCTGAAACCAATGAACGTACTTTTCAAAGCGAACAAGTCTCTGTACAAGCTCCCGCGAATTGTTCGTGGACTTCACAAGCTTCTGAATCATCTCCACCAGTGGGTCAACACGCTGCTGGAATGTCTGAATGGTGTCCATGTTGGATTTATATTTCTATGGGGGAATGCTATAAGTGGAATGTTATTGGCGCGATGAGGAGATTGGAGCTCACGCCATATATTTCAATTGAGGCAACAACCGCTCCCAAAGCAGCTTGGAGGGGTGGCAGCGGGGCCGACGCCTCCTTTGCAACCTTGAGTACGCTCAACAGGCTTCCCAGCGCCGTCTTGATGGCATTCGATGAGCTGCGACCACCTGCCGCGGCGACGTCGGCGGGCTCCATGGCGGCCTCCGCAACCACTGGGTTCTCGAGTGCAGGAGACGTACTCGATGCTTCCGGAAGCTGGGATGTCTGTGGTGGTTGTGCAAGAGGCGCAGTGTCGGCGTTCGGGGTAGAAACAGATGATGTTCCTAGCACTGGTGCCTCGTCGGGCACGCTTGGCGATGGTGGAGTGTGAGGACGGTCATCGAGCGTTTGGATGGCATCCGGGGCTGAGAGAGCCTGAGTTTCCGTCGCACTATGCTGGGCGGTACTATCTTGCGCCACGGGCGGAGGTAGAGGAGGGGGAGGGAGAGGAGCTGGCTGGGACGAAGTGCCTAAATGAAGACCACCTGATACTGTCGTTGAGGAAGTGGCTGCCGGTAGAGATGGTGTAGCGACGCGCATATTCGGCGGGCGGGAAGACGATCGCGCAGCGGGTGTCGTCCGTCCGAGCGACAAGTCGGGACACGAAGCGCACGAGAGTCCATGTACGGTCCTCGTGATTTTCCTCCACAGCTCCATGTCTTGCACGAGCCTGGATGATGTGTCGAGGGCGGTTTACAGGGGAAGAGGGCGCATAGAGTGGGGAAAGTGGGCGGACGACGAAAAGGCGGGGACGGCGAGGGCGTGCGACGACATTCGAGGTTGATTGATATTGCTTCCGAGGGGCGTGGTGGCTATCTGCACGCGACGTCCTACGCGATGTGCACGGGACGTACGGGCGTTTGTGTCGAAGAAGCAGGGCGCTATGAAGACCTAGGCGTCGTTATCAAAGAGCGGGGGAAATGCGGGGGAACACGCTGTCACCTAAGCGGAGGGACAAAGTCCGCAAGTTTGCGTGTCTACGTGAAGCAAGAAGAGCGTATGCCGCGCTTGCCCTCTTGGCACGAACAAGGGAGTGTCTCTACGTGGATACCAGTTTAGGATTATCATTTCTAAAGTCAACTATTGTGACAAATGCTAGTCCTACGGTTGAGGTGAGAGCCGATCGCGCAGATATTGAACGCACGCACCTATAGAGCCTGAGCAACCCCGCTAGCGCGCTCGATCCATTTCCGGTCCCGCTTCCTGATACGCTAGCACCTCCAGCCTTCCCGCCGCCATCCCTGTTACTCGTGGCTTCCAAGATCCCAGCGTCCGTCACCATGTTCTAGAGCCCATCATTTACCCCTGCACAACCACGGCGGCATACCGCATTGTCAATCGAAATAGAGATCAAAACGTTCCTATTGAATATCGAGCCCCTCTCTTGTTGCTATAGGAGAAGAGCAAAGGCCTTAGCACTTATGACCACCTAGGTAGCGACCCAGTACACATAGACATGGAGGCAGCACGAATGTACGAGGGTCTGGGGGCGGCAACAGAAGCGGCAGTCCGAGCCCCGCACGGGCGCGGCAGGACAGGCGTGGGGCTGAAGGGGCTATAGTAGACAGGCGCGAGGCGCACGTAGGTTCGCGGAGGCCAGGTCCAGGGGTCGGGCACCGGACGCCAGGATTCTAGAACGCATGCATTGCCCGAGCTCTAGGGTTGGCGTCGGAGGGCTGAGAGTACTATTGGACGGCCAGGCCTAGGGGAGAGGCGATGAGGGACAGCGTCTGCAGAAACAGGGGAGCCGCCTGGGCACCGTCAGCCTGACCGCAGGTGGCGCCGAATACCATCAGGAAGAAGCAGCGGAGGGGAAGCGAAGACGCCACTGGCAGTAGGCCGAGCTGCTCCTCGTGCGCGCTATTCTGAGACGGGCCAGAGGATTGGCTGGAGGCCAGGCGCTAGACAGTCAAGGTTCATGCAGAGTGAGCCACGGGTCCACCTCGCGTCGGACGACAGGTTCGAATTCGCCCATCGAAGGATCACGTACGGTGCGAACGGCTTGACGGGCGTGGCAGTCGAGAATAGAGAGACCTGACAGGAAGCCCGTGTGTCGAGGAGTGCGTGCAATTGCAAGCCCAGTCCCAGCAAGCCTGACTCACGACCGAGCATTTTCAACGCGCCGGGGATGTGACCATGATCGTGACCATGATGTCACATTAACCCGCATGCGTCACCCTGGTCTCGCAGACTCCCTCGTACCGCTCCTGCCCCGACGCCTACCCATCCCGCCGCCCCCCGCATACGCTCTTCCCCCGTCGTACTTCTTTCCCATTCACCCTGAACCCGCCACGCTATCTACCGGCAGAACCCTCAGACAGCCCAAGTTGCGCCGAACCGATGTTCCCGGCCCCTGGTGGCAGACTTCACTGTCCTCTTTTCAACGCCATCGTGCCGATTTGGGCCACCGGAATTGAACGCGCCTGCGCGCGCTCGCGCGCGCCGGGCGTCTATGCGCGCGGACGCGTGCAGGCGCGTGCAGTGGCGTTCGATTCTCTTGTCGAACCTATGGTCACCCGAAGCACCGGGTCAAACTTGGTATTTTACCGCTCCGAGTCCCGTTACTATGTCATACTGATAAACATAACAGCACCTTGAGGTCTTAGGGCGACTTACTACTGTCTTTCATGAAAATATTCCACAACTCTTACTGTATACAGCCAGTAGGCCCAGTACGCGTTCGATACCTGTGCATTGCGTTCGGAAAACGGTAGTGAGGTGTATTGAATGTGTCTTAATATATTTACCTGCCATGATCTGTAGAATGGCCTACATAAGGACACAATTCTTCTTTGGCCCTGAGTGTGCTGCAGTGCACTTGCCTCCACCACATCCGCGTCTTTGTAACATGACAATTAGATGCATATCATAGTATAAACAGTGTTCCTTCATGTAAGCGTTGACCAATTATGAGCATAGACTGAGGGAGCCTCGTTCAAGGATGGGCACCAGTATGTGTAGTGACACATAGGCGCGTGCGCAAAGTTGCGTGCAGGCGCGCGCAAGCGCGTGCAAGGTCGCGCGCGGGCGCGTGCAAGGTCGCGTGCGGGCGCGTGCGGGGCGCGCGCAGACGCGTGCAGTGGCGTTCAGGCGCGTTCGGGCGCGCGCAAGGTCGCGCGCACATAGGTACGTCCGTTCGAGCCCGGCTACAACCGGGTATTTATTTCGTCTTTACTTAGGTATATGCGGCGGGGGAGACTGAAAGGGGAACTAGAAAATTATCACAGCAAGAAACAAGGAAGATGCAAAAGTGCACGCCATTGATCCAAACCTCCACCTTGATGGCTGCAAGTAGAAGTAATGATGACCGTATGGCCCATAGAGTCCTCTCAATGACTGAATTATCTGCTAATAACAAGGTTCTCTTTCAGTACGATTAAATAGAACATATGTTTACAGTCTATACACCAGGAGGAATTTGTGATAGGTATTTGTCTCTTCGTTGTCAATCCAGAACGGCACCTGCGAAGGGACTGAAGCGGCGCGCACAGGCGCTTGTGGGCGCGTGCATGCGCGTGCATGTGCGTGCGAGCGCGTGCAAGCGCGCGCAGGCGCGGCCAATTATCGCAGCCCTGCCGATTTTGAAGAAGGTGCCTCGTCTCTCCCACCTGTTGAACAGCTACTACGACCCACTGAGTGGCACACCTCCACCACCCTCTTTGGTATATCTGTTATCGCGTCTTATGGTCTATTCGCAGGCTTAAATTATGCATGCTAGGATGTACATACACAAGTACATACTCTCGTGAAACGCATACCCCCACGATCCATCATCTCCTTTCCGCAATCAAAGGCATTACTGCGCCGCACCTCTTGATCCAATGACGGCACTAGAGGGAGGTGGAGCATGGCTCGGAGTTGTGCTAGGGCATCAATCACGAGTACGTAGTCTCTACGCTGAACTTCTAGGGAGCATACTCAACCAGCTAGTATGCAGCATTTTGTCGAATCTCGGCTGAGCTCTTGTGAAGCATCCAGGTGCCCTAGCATGGTTTTAATACCCACGGAGCTCGTGAACGTCCACCCCCTTGTCACCCATACTGTATACGCCCATCCTAGTCCAAACATGACCTCGCCTCGCTAGGCCTACCCAACGACACCAACAAGGCATTGAGGCCTGTACTCTGGTCTTCTATAGATGTGTTTCCCTCTGGAGGTGAGTACCGGACAATTCTCTGGATGGCTCTGCCTGACGCCCACCGATCCAGTCAAGTTTCTAGCGTCCCGGGACGTCTGTGGACGGAAGCAAGAGCTTCATGGGAAGGAGACCATGGTGAGCTCTAGTGCGTCGTACATGTCAAAGCGAGTACATGTTCATGATGCAATCCTGGGCTGTAGAGGATACCCAAGCTCTCCCAAACGCCCACTGTGTGCGTGCAACTCTCCGGGCCTTCTCCTTTATCACCGTGCCGCTGCAAGCGAACTGACAACCCCAAATACCTCTAATGAAGTCCTAGTCCAATGCACTCGCAGAGGCCATCACACATTGGTCGTTCCTAGCTCTGTCTGTCGGAGACCTGAACCAGACATGCATTCCGCGCCATGCAGTAACCAGGTCCGGTCATTTCTGTGATGATATTGTTACTCGTTTAACAACTCTGACACACAATGCGTGCAGCAACCCAGCCGTTGTTTACGGGCGCGAACATCCTGGGACCTCTTCAGCCATGAACTGGCCGAGTCGGTGGCCCGTTCTACGTTTTTACGATCCCCGTTTTCCGTCTCCTGTCGAGCTATTAGCTAGGCCGCGGACAAGTACTCGACAAGCGTGCAAAATACTCCCTTTCGACCTTCCTCGACAACCAGCAGATGTGCAACTACCCGCGGATGACGAGACGGCATGTCAACCTACGCGCGCTGCATCGTCATGGATCATGGATCGCGATGGACCGTGCAAGGCTTTACATGTATGTCAGCATCGAGTTGTTTAGCTGTTTGACGATGCGGATAGTCCACTTCGGCGGCCGCTACTCATAAGAACTATGTATCGCTGAAGTGAGACATTGCTGCACGCTACTGGTCTCGTTGTGTATGCTATTCGAAAACCAAATATATTTCTGTGGGCTACGAGCACGCGACATCGCATGTGCACGACGACCGCCGCCTCTTCAGTCATTACCCTCGTGAAGCTTCCCTTCACGCATGCTACTCAACAACACGCAATCGATACCACCTCGACCGCGCGTCGGCCACATCCGTCGTGCCAACGAGGCCGTCGCAGCCGCTACAGAGATAAGCACCTCGCCGCACGACGCTTGGTGCCAATAACGGCGACCAAGATGGCGTAGATTGGGCATGGGAAAGAGGACGGCCAGGAGCGGGCTATGGAGAGCGGGTGTACGCGGCGGCGAGGGGCGGGAAGTTGACGGCGGAATCGCGCCCGCGCCGATGGTCGGTTCAGGCACTAACAGCATGAGTCCCGTTGCTAACGGGAGTGTCTTGACCTGAAGGCATGGCAGGTCAACAACGGACGAAGCAGTCAAGAGAAGGTCCACTTACGTTGGGGAGTCTTTTGGGCGGACAGACTTCAGGGCGTCCGTCCGGATATACAGGACTGTCCGCTGAGATGGAGGAGAGCACCAGGGAGCGCATACGATGAGTGTGCATCAGCGCATGCGGCACGCTATGGATACAGCAGGCCATTAGGGTTACAGAAGCCCTTCAATTAAACATGAGAAAACCAAAGTGCAAAGCATCAAGTAAACCTACTGGCGCGTCCCGGCAACCATACCCCTCTGATCCCCGACACTCGGCAGTTCTCTATCCTCCATCCGACGCGCTCCCGGGGAGCCTCAAACGCCCCAAAGCAGCCCAATACGAAAACGCACGCCTCGACGGCACCTCAGCATCCCGCAGTTGCAGCCCGCAAAACCTCAACCCCCGCCCTGCCGCGCCCGCGCCTCCGAGTTGGGTCTGACAGTGTTACGGAGCTCCCGGTCGGGCCTCGCGACGGCCGCCACTGCACAACCCACACGCTCGCGGGGGTTGAGGGGGGGCAGGATGACGGGCACAGCGCAGGCGGCCACGCACCGGCTACGGGAAGCGGCCGCGGTGGCATCGGCCTAGGGTAGAAGGGAACTGGCGAGCTCGAGTCTGCGCGCGGCGCTCAACGTGGCCGGCGCGCGCCGCCCTCGGGTGGGCTTGGCAGACGGGGCGCGTGCGCGCGGTGGCCGGAAGACGGGCTCTGGGAGCTTGGTGTGGGTCGATGGTGCATTGTTGGAGGCGCGTTGACAAGGCGTGCTGGCATCCAACAACCTAACCTAAGCCCCCCCTCGGAGCACCAGCCCTTCCACGGCGTCCGCCCAGGCATCCAGACCAAGGGCTTTGCACATATGTGTGATCGTAACGTGTTCCATGTAGCGCGGTATCGTAGGGGCGGACAGGCAGCGCACGCGCGCCCCAAAAAAGCCGCCCCAAGACCACTCGGGAGAGAGACGGGGCCGTTGGTAGCAGCGCGCGGCGCCACTGACACAGTTCGGGACGCACACAGCCAGCGCCGCAGGTCTCCCACAAACTCCACGTATAGGGCGAGGCACGTTGCCAGGCGGGGAGGACCGTCCGGCTAAGTGTCTTCAGCGCTGTGACGCCCAAGTACGCCGGCGGCCCCGCGCGAGGGGACGAGGGCGGCGTGCGCGCTCATTGCAGGTTGTGGCGGGTTAACACACGGCCAACCGAGATGGCGCGGGTGCGGGAAAGGCGCGCGGGGGGTTCGTGCGCGCGAATTAACGCTATGTGTGGCCGACGACGTCGTGCAGAGGGGCCAGACATCCAAACGGCGGTTGATGTGGTGCGCCGCGCTCGTCGCCCCAATGGCGCGGGAGCATAGAACATGTTACGCCGGATCCGAGGAAGCAATGACGGGCAGAACAAGGACGGCGAGTGAAAGCCGGCACAGGGTGCTCTCCGTGGAAGCAGAGGAGGGAGTATGTCGGTAGAGATTCGCGCAGCGCGTTGATTGGCTGAGAAAAGCGGGGGTGGGATGAGAGACAGCGAGTGTGGGGACAGTATTGAAGGCTGTCTCTCCCAATTGTTTCAAACTCTTGTGTCCGGGCGCGACAATGGTTTAGCGCGAGTGGCAGGATGTGGCGCCGGTCACGAACAACCAAGTGTGCAAGCTGCCGATGGTCAGCTCACTAGGACACAGAAGCTCCATAACGAGGAAGACATACCTCTACCCCGTTGCAGGCTTTCAGTTGTGGCGCCGGCGCCTGAACCCAAGGGTGGACGGAGAAACGATGTACAAGAACGTGTCCGTACAGATCTTCAGCTGAGCATCGGCTTGGTGCGCTGGGACGACGGGTAATATGAAGACCGTAGGCCCATCCTTCCCGAATGTCGCGCGTGCGCCTTCCGTGGTCCGTCGCCGTCTGGGGGGTTTCATCCACTTCTCTTCGTGCGTCTGAGAGACATGGCGACGCGTCGTCATATACACGATTGCGCGAAGCATCGTGACCGCCGCTTGCGGGGCGCGCAAGGCATGACACGTTCTGGAGAACAAGGTCAGCCCCGCGCACGAACGACGTGTGCCGCGGCGAATGTCCACGATCGGCTCTGGGAAACACTAACGGTCGTCGCGTGCAAGCGACGGCTGTGATGGGGTGGCTGAGAGAGATGCAATCGAACTATGAACGGTGTTTGTGGTGAGGCGCTTCAAGAGAGGGGGGTCCGCCTGGTATAGCAGAGGAAGGATCCGTGTCGAATAACGGTCGACGCGTTCTGTGCGCATTGGGGTGAGGGGAAATGAAGAACAGTGGACGATTATGTAGGGATGACCTGCGGGTAGTCGTATCCCAGTCAAAAACATGTCCAACGCCCAACGAGTGGAAACGCACCAACGGGATGGAAGAAGGGGTAGACCGAGAGAAATCCTGCTGGTCGACAAGGTAGCAAGGAGCAGTCTTGAGCGATTGTCTATATCGAAGAGGGGTAGGGATCAGGAGATGGATCACAGCACGCATCTGGTACCCTGGACTCACCAAGCAACGGAGTAAATCAGGAGCCTTGTATGCCACGGCGAGAGGTCTTGCGTAACTGTGTAATACATGACCGAGGGGGAGGGGGAAAGCCGGGAATTGAAGCGCCGAATAGCCTATAGCGGTGGGCTATAACACAGGGCGCGAGGAGGGCGGACGAATGAGGGGGATGCAACCCATGTAATGTGCCGAAGATCCTCAGCGATGGGGGAGCGAGTCAGGATGGAAAACAGACTTACGCATAAGCTATACTCCACTACGAGGAGTCACCCGTAGCCAAAGTTGCCTCCGCGAGGAGGTCCTGAATCCTGGCGGGAAACGAGGCGCGACGGCGCAGTGGGACGGCACCGAGAAGACAGGTATGGGTGCGGCGATTGGAAGCTACCCGCGCACGGCTCGACGCGCCGCTCTTCGAACGGGGTTGGAGGAGCGACCCAAGTACGTGCTTCAAGCATAACACCGGATGCTAGATGAAAAGCAATGTGTTAGGAGAGAAAAAGAGGGGTGAGAGCTGACTCACGACTAAGACATCCCGAGCCGGGGCAACAACATCAGGACCGCCCGCCTACACGGGAGTGGGTGTGGGTAGAAGGGAGACATGGGGCACGAAAAGGTACAGGTACGTGCGCCAGAGAAAGTGGCGGTGAAACGCTCGAATAATGCGGGGTGGACGAGGGTGGAGGAAGGAGGTAGGGCAGCGCTAGCGTTGAATATTGAGGAAGACACTGGGTCGCCAACGTCGCCAGACAAGACGACACGGCTCCGGTGATCGCTTAGATACCGGACCGGAGGACTGAGATCTCGATCGACGCTCGCTGGGCGCTATCCAGTTACACCGTACTCTGTACTGCGCAAGGCCCGTTCGTATGACCCTTAGCTCGGGGTCAACCCGTAGATAGACCGAAGCCACCGCCCATTACGGCGCTGCCAGTTGGCTTGACTCCACATAGCCGTTTAGAAACCGTGACGAGCTGACATCGCCCGAATGAGGTGTGCCCTTCGGAGAAGGGGGCGTTTGACTCGGGTCGTGCCGAATCGGTTCGGTTTCGGCTATATCGGAACATGTTCGAAGTTCGAACCCATGTATCGCCTATGTTCTAGCATTTCTCTTTAACACTGCCAATCATCTAGGCTTAACTTCGAGCTCCCAGCTGAATATGGCTCATGGTTTCAACACACCATCATACTATATATTAAGGAGGACTACGTTATCATATAACTATACACTAAGTCATCATCAAATACATAGCTACCTTCCAACGTGGACACTGGACATCTAGGCTTGCGCACAGCGGTCACCCCACTCATTGAACCTCAAGCTCAAACTCGTCGCCAGGGTCGTCCCATTGGGGGGAGCCGCGGTACCAACCCACCACGGCGTCGTATACGTTACTCTCGTACGACGTCCCAGGGAACGCCTCCATTGTCGTCAGCCACTGCGCACTGGCAACGCCCGAGCTCTGCTCGCTGGCCGTCTGGATTGCGAGGGAACCTGTGCTGGCCTCATGGAGGTCGAGGATGAACCGGCACGTCAAGGTTACGGTGACTCTGGGAAGGTACGAGCCGTTAGCGCGAGCATATGAGGAGGCGGAGACAGACGAACGTCGTGATCCAGCCTATGAGTAAGAAGACTATCTATACAGGGCAGATGCGCATATTCGTCCGTGAGTCGAGGCGTCCATACGAAGTGGGCAGAACGTACTCGAATGTTACCGATAAGAGCTAGACTAATGAGGTTTGCGAAAAGCAGTGCGCTGCGGCCGCGAAGTTCAGCTACTTACTGAAACACGAGAACTGGCAGCATAACTACGTACACAAAATATGTGATCCCTGAAGCAAGACACCAAAGAATTATGAGTATCGCGGAGACGGTTCATACGGGTGAGTGTACACTCACCATCTTGGAACAATACCATGGACAGCGCACTTCTGAAGCCCCTAGTGTTGCTCAAGGGCCATGCCCGCCGCCAGGTCAGGACAAGCACGATAAGGTCAGAGGTCAGTCCGCACGATCTCCCGGCAATCAGAGCTGTGTTGTATGGTCAGGGTGAGTTGCGTGGCGCATAGAGATGCTAAGACACACTTCTACGACACTAAGGTAAGCACGAGCTCCCGTGTCCAAACGTGGCTGCGACTTACTTCCGGAACTGCACAAGGCCTCCCAGCTCGAAGTCACACCCCGCGTGGAACGGGGCTGGATGATACACCGCCCTCATCGTTATCGCGC
>FTLJ01000618.1:0-50146 GCA_900155495.1 Porogramme epimiltina
AATGCCCTAAATACATAGAAGGAAATGCGGTGTTTGCTGATGGTCGTCGAAGAGTAACTAGGCGTATCATAGGCGCAAGTAAGCGAAATCGAAAATGGTAAACGATCATGTGACCGCGAGAGCTATCCCGTCACCCTGCGACGCCGAGTTTGCTGGCAGCCTGGCACCCGCAAGTCCATCTTGCTGTACTTACAGATAGTCCTCCACGAGTTGCCTACACGCAACGAAGAACAGGCTCTTCGCCACCTCGCGCCTCGCCTTTTTCTGCTCCGCCGGATTCAGGATAGTGTGAGACGAGAAGTCAAAGTAAGCGCTGATGTGTATATGAAGCGAAGGGAACGCGTCTAGTGTCAGCTCGGCTATGTGGCCGGGTCAAATCGAACCACGTCCTCGAGTATTGGCTGCTTGACTCAACGTTGGCCAACGCACGGCCTCAACCCGCAACAATTACCACAACATTCTGTAGGCTCGGTATGACGAAGAAGCTCGTCCGCATCTCGAGCGACGTTATGTTGCGGGAGTATATCGCATGCAGCGAACACGCCCCCAGTGACGCAGAGTTTGCTGGTCTCTTTGATGGAGTCACAGGTCCAGAGGCCATCATATATAAACGCATGGTGAGTGGCTACCGTAACCGTCAACATGTCGCTTCACTCCCTGATTCTCCAACCCATCTTCTAGGCACAATGCATGAACACCAAACGTAATGGTCGCAGGCTCTTACCAGAGGACATGATCTTCGTTCCTACTCCTACCGAGGCCGACAGGAACGAGCCTACCAAGCAGAAGATGGATGCCGCACTCTATCCTACTCGGCATGCTCCGAACGATGGCCGCGGGGCCGACTGGTCTCGAGTTGAGCTGTCGTTTGAGTTCAAGAATCATACCGATGACCCATTCGACGAAACATTTCCTGGTAACGATCCTGCCGACTCTGAACATCGCGCAAGCAACCTGGACCAAATCTTCTCTCACGCGAAACTCGTCTTCGACCACCAGCACCGCACCCACCACTTTACCGTCATCATATTCGGGAGAATGGCACGTATCGTTCGCTGGGACCGCGCCGGTGCCCTCATCACGGAGAAGTTTGACTACAAGAAGGAATCACATATCCTCGGCAAATTCCTGTTCTGCTACTCCCGTTCGGATGCCGTCGCTCGTGGACACGACCCTACCGCCGTCCGCGTTGAACCTGGGACGAAGGAATGGGATCTTATGAGCTCCCGCGCCGAGCAGTCGTTGCCACGTCACAGCCGCGCTGTGGAGGAAGACGCACGTATCGCATTCCAGCACAGTGTCGCCCAGGGACAGCCGCGCTGGAAGCTAGCTGTCAATACCGAGAAAGGAGCAATGCATTTTCTCGTAGGAAGACCGGACTTTAGCGCCTCCGTCCTCATCGGTCGTGGCACGCGAGGTTACGTCGCCATCGATATGGAGGACCCCCAAGGTTCATTGGTGTACCTCAAGGACGTGTGGCGTGTCGATCACGAGCGAATTAAACAAGAAGGCAAGATTTTGGCGGCGCTCAACGAGAAGGATGTCCTTTTCATTCCTCACCTCGTCTGTCACGGCGACGTTCCTCACCAAGTGACGGTCAGCAATCAAGTTTGGCTCAAACAGAACTCCGACGGGAAGCGCATCTTTGAGAACGATTCCTTCGAGGATGAAGATGGCGCAGGCGCAGATGACGACACAGGCGCAGATTACGACGTTTCGACGACGTCAGGGACGCTGAACGTGGCCATTGACGAGCAAGAAGTGCACTTAGAGGGATCGACTGTGCCCATCGGCGAGCCGCTCATGTCTGAAGACGATATCCCGTTATCGTCCGGCGATGAAGGGGTGCCTGACCTGGAGCTCAGCGGGTCATCCGAAGAAGACCTGCCGCATGGTACACCTAGTGGGCGTACCGACACAGACGAGAAAGCTCTTTACCCCTTGAAGGCTCACAAACATTACCGTATGGTCGTGAAGGAAGTGGCAAAGCCGCTCAGCGAATTCAAGAACGGTCAAGAGCTAGTTTTAATCCTCCTTCACATCCTTACTGGTGCGTTCCTTTGCTGTTTTTCTGACATTGGCTGACAGCATTTGTCGGACCAGCACATGCGCAAGCCTATGAAGCTGGGTACATGCATTGCGACATAAGCGCAGGCAATATCCTCATATACACTTCGGAGAATGAGTTGGGAAATGTCACGACCCTCGGTCTCCTCACTGACTGGGAGCTGTGTAAGCACCGGGACGACCGGGAAGATGAACCTCGCCAAACTGATCGCGTCGTAGGTTTCTACTGAAATGTGTGTACAGAGTTCTACTGACGCCCTGTGTAGGGTACCTGGCAGTTCATGTCGGTGAAGACTCTCGACGACGCCGAGAGAGAGATCGAGGTTTCGGATGAACTGGAGTCACTCCTGCACGTTTTGGTTTATGAGTCGTGCAAGTACCTCCCGAGCAATTGCGAGCACGTGGCGCAGCTCATGTCGTATTACTTTGACGGCGGGTTGCGTCAGGGCCTTCGATTCTTTTCTGGACAGATGAAGCGAAGCTCGATGACGATGGGAGCAATCAAGCAACTCAATGGCAAACCACTCATTTTCCGTCGGCCGGGCGCGCGGCGTCCTCTCCCCTTCAGAGCTTCCGACCCGCACGCATCAGCTTCTTCGCCCGGGGCGATGGCCACGAACGACGGTGCAATACCAGAAGATCCGCGTCATCCGATTCAAACCATCATTGATGAACTGCTGCCGCTCTTCAAAGCACACTACGTTGACCACCAACGACCTCAAAACGTTTCGAGCCCGGACCCGGACCCCGACAGCAATAACGCCAGAGACGGCACGAAGCCCAAGGTCGAGCTTAACGCTGTAAATGCCCTAGCTTTTAGCGATTTTCGCAAGAAACGAGTCACGAGGCCTCGTAGGCTATTGCCGGACCCGGAGATAGAAGAACTAGCCAAAGCTCTCAAGACTCACGACGAGTTTGGCGCCATTTTGGTAAATGCGTACGAGTGTGCCGCGTGGCCCGAAAACGACAAGCTCCCAGACCAAGCTCTCAATGATTGCGACCGGAGGAAGCGATCGACTGAAGTCACGAAAGGCAGCCTTCCGAAGGGCGCGCCGCCCGTCAAGAAGCGCAAGTAGACACTTCATTAAGGATACAGCGTCAATAAATCTCTCCACTCCGCAACGTTTAGCATTTTCGATTCAAGTAGTCGTTGCTTTCTTTCCACTCTTCGTTCAATATACGCTGGATTCTTCTCATCGTGTTGGAGAACTTCCACTTGGCTACCTAAGTCATCTACGCGCTTGTGGTGAGTTGGCGCCGAAAACGGCCCTCTATGTCAACGCCAATCCCAAATCATTCTATTAGACAGTGTGGTATGAGCCCGTCTGGCGTCGACAGGTCCTAAGAACAGCATAACACGTGGCACGAGCCCTGAAAAGTCTTGCGGTCGACGACGACATAGAAGCGAAAGGAATAGGTAGGGTACGCGAAACGTATAGCCAACGTCGGCAAGTTCGGTCAGCCCCGGGTATGTAAGACATGTAGGGAGTATATGACGTATAGTGATTACGTATTGTGAAGAATATACTGAGAGGAGATCTCGTAGAAGAACGAGGGTAGATTCTTCAAATACTTGAACGGAAGTCGGTGATCCAATGGAAAGCAAAATAAGATAGAAGTTGAATACTTGCTTGTGCTTCTAGTAACCTCCTTCATTTCTTCATTCCTTCCTGCAGTATCTGCCACATATACATACAACAGCGCGGCCCGCCGTCATACTCGTCCTCCAAGTTATTGGGCATTGAATGTTGAAGTCTTCGGGTGCGGCCTAAAGTCCGGTTAGGCCTTTGTGGTGGGTTGAAAGCAAGCGCAGACCGGGTGGTGTTGGCTGGGTTCACAGGGAGATGCATAGGGACTAGGGAGGGCGATCCAGGATGCATGTAGACAGAGCACATTTGGGGGGAAGAGAGAATTCGGGGCTCAGAACCCTGGCGTCCGTCCGTAGCCGTGGGAAATGTTTGCCATTTCTGCATAGTAGGATTCACTATTATTCGGCCTCCTCAATTGCTCGCACAAGACTACTACCCCACATACTCCTCGAAATCATACTGGACCCGTATTCAGTTCTCCGATATGGAATTCGGTACACATGCCCACGAGATGCAGATGATGCTCGAAGCTGGAATCATCGACTCGCTGAGGTGAGCCCAAGAGGCATTCGAACTACGTCGACGGTGCGGCGTAATGATATTTTGCTTGGATTAGTTTTCACGATGTTAGTTGCGACTTCGTTCACGCTTAATGGGCCAGTTATCAACGACACCCTTAGCTTTCCTCGGTTCAAGACAGAGTACAAGCTGTTCTTGCCACTATCCGCTTGGGTATACACCTACGCAGAGTCCCCATCAGTAGGCTTCCCGCCGAAACACTCATCATGATTTTCAAACACGCGACCTCCGACATTGGGTCCCAGTACATCCGAGGCATTCTTGACAGAGGCCGCCACTCGCAATACAACAATCACCGAGGACTATTAACGATCACTCATGTTTGCCGGAGATGGCGACAAATTGCGTTAAGAACACCTGACTTCTGGACGTCGATTGATCTACGCAACACTGCTAAAACAAAGGTGTTCCTCGAGCGATCGGGGGAGCTTCCCCTCCTGGTGCGGCTTGATTCTGTTCCGTTCAGTGTAAGGAGGTGCGGACAAGGTGTATCTTATCCTACGTGCTTCCACGAGCGACGAATCCGCCGCCTCGAGTTCTTGGATGTGGATAGTTATGCAAGATTGACATCGTCCTGGCCAACTTGCCCACTTCGACCAGAATGTCTTATCATCACTTCATCCATCATCCGATACTACCAGAAACCCTTGATCACCCCCGGGGGCTCCGCCTATGCTGGTGTACTATTACCTAGGGAGACGTGCAGGACATTGCAAGCTCTTGCCATCGTGCCCATTGTCGATTGGTTACCTTTCAACCCATTCCCTAAGATTACCCATCTTTATTTAAGCTTCAGATCTCATGAACATGCTTCAACCCGCGTTTCCGTCAACGACATCCTTTCACTCATCCGACATGCCCCAATGTTAGAAAGCTTGCATCTTTCTTCTTTTCAAAACGCGACGAGGACGTCGATCGGGCCACCTCTGGATGACGAACCGATAGAACCGCAACACTTGCGTTCTCTAACAATGTCGAATTCCTCCAGCACAATCACCAGCCTTATCACCCACCGGCTCGATCTATCTCAAACACCCATCCTCATTCGCCTCCAGAACATGTACTGCCACTCACCAAGGCCCTCCTTTCCCAAGGTGGTTCCAAAGGAATCACACCTGCCTCCCACTCATCTTGAGCTCGCAGTGACACACAGTGATATGCTCCTCATTGCTACACATAGACCTTCGGTACCCCCTTCCGGGCTCTGGATATCGGGGAAACCCAATGGGGAATCATGGGGACCCTCATTAGCTACTTTGCACCTTGCCGTTTCTCTCATCCACCTTACCTCCCTCAGAGTTATGGTCCACCCCTCTCCCTCTGGCCCGGACGCCCCTTGGATTCCCATCCTGCGTCACACTCCGTCCCTCACAGAGATGGACGTCCTCCTTGCCCCCATGAATGGGGAGGGCATCCCCGCAACAGTGGTTCTTTTCGCGGCGCTCGCAGACCCTCGCGCCGTACCTGCGCTCCAAGTGCTTCGCGTGCGCTGGCTGTGTCCGTTGGAACCTGACCTTGTCTTTGACGACATCGCTTATATGCTGCTTATCCGGGCAGAACGGGGTGCCGCGATCCACACCGTGCACATCCAGGCGTACTCAAGGTCAGACCTCATCGTTCTCAACGACGAAGAGGCACCCTTGCGAGCGCGCCGCATGGCCGACCAGGGAGACCTGCTAGGGTCCGCGGCGAACGTCGAGTGGGTAGAGCCCGGCCCTCCGTTGTTCGAGTTCAAGATGGACACTATGTGGGAGGATGAAGAGCGCTATTGGAAGCTTGGGAATGACGATGCGCCCCGCTACAATCTTCCAAAATGGGACTAGAGGTACCTTTGCTACGCTTCGGAGGTTGGTCGCAATACTTGTCGTCCACACCGTTTCATGAACTGAAATACTGTTTTCACGACAGTTTACGCGAGCTACCACACGCTCACTGGCAGCAGCGTCTTTGGGAGCCATATATTCATTTTTGGCATCCTAGTTCATTGCCCTTGAGGGCCGGGCTCTATGGTAGGCATGAGCGACATGGTAACTACGACGTGGGGGTACGGGGGGCCACGAGACAGAAGCCGAGAAGCGGGGGAGGGGGGATGTATTCATTTGTACGGATGTCCGTGTACCCGTGTATCAGTGCACTATTGTGCCGCCTTGATCAAATCAGCTACCTTCTCCGCCGCTATTCTATACACCGTGCTCGACAAGTGCGCGCTGACCTGCAGCAGCATGATGGACGCGTCCACCACCCGCACGTTTGCTGTGTCGTACACGATCAGGGGCGCGTCGGCGACACCGCCCAGGTCGCGCCGCATCATCGCCGCGGCTGCGATCGGGTGCGAAACCGCGCCAAAGTTCTGCTTGATCCATGCGGCCCAGTCGGCGCCAGAGCCACCACCACCGTGGTTGAGGGCCGTGGCGTTCCCAGGAGTCGTCTCTCCTTTGGGATCAAGGAGTCCGCCGCAAAGCAACGTGGTGGGCATTGAATCGAGGGGTAGGCAGACGAATACGTACCTTATGGGCGGGCTGGAAAGAACCCTCCGCGAGAGTCGCGCAGTAGCCACCTGCACATCAAGATCCTAGTCAACGCTGAAATAGTTCACGTTCACCGCTGGTTGCCGGAATGGATCGCTCGGCTTCCGCGAAGGAATGTCAGCGACATGGGTTCTGCCGCCAGAACATGCACTCACGGTAACCGTGACATGTCCGCGAATAGAAGGAAGCAGTTGCCAGATCACGGCCCCAAGGTCGCTCGTTTCTAAGGCACCTGCATAGAATGCATTGTGCGCCTGTGACGCGGCGCACGTCTTGAGGGACTCCCCTGATCTTGGCTATGGAAGCATCCGCCCCGTCTCCAAACAGTTGACGGCTATTCGGGAAGGCGATTGCGTCAGTAGGACCTCGCCCACCAGGGCTGAAGCCGTTGCCTTGTACGCAGAGGGAGCTGAGTGTCTGCTCTTGGAAATTCTTGCCGACAGTCTTCAAATTGATGAGGGGGGTGATTACAAGGGGCCTGAGGAGGTCTGCGCACCACAACGTCGTTCGAGGCATTCTGCCGCGCTTTGAGACCCACAAAGTTCACTGAGCCTTCCTAAGCGAATTTCAGAGGCAAGAGATGAATGCAACGCTCGCCGAGCACGACAGAGGGCATGTGCTCACCTGACGGAAGTGTATTGGACAAAATGCTCTAAGATTAATCAATAGAACGGTGGACAAGTGCTATATCAAGGGTTTTTTTGATATCCTTGTTTAATGCCCTTAAGGGCCGGGCGCTATGGTAGGCATGAACGACGTGGTAGCTACAGTGCGTGGGGGGAGCGGGGGGTTATGAGACATACACCGAGAAGAAGAATGATGTGGAGCCTGGAGGGCGCGGCGCGGGGGGCGCCTGCCGGTCAGGCGGCGCTCATGCTTCGGCAACTTTGGTAGGCTGAGTTTATAACTCCGACTGATGTTGGCAAATGTCCGAAAGCCAAGATTCAAATTCAATGAGTTTACTCGAACCCCCTGTTTAGGATGCTCGTGTTGATCTCAGGCTCGAAATGACGTCGACCAAGCAGCTCGTCCACATCTCGAGTGACGCAATGCTCTGGGACTATATCCCATATGTCGGTCACCTCCCCAACAATGCATGGTTCTCTGGTCTTTTTGATGAAATGCCAGCGAAAGGTTCTGAAAAAACCATGTACAAATGTATGGTCAGTGGTAGCCCTCATCGCCCACGCGTCGCTCAAGCTCTGATTTTGGAACTCTTTTTGCAGGCCAAGTGCGTAAAAGAACATCGACAAGAGCTTTACCTTGTGTCAAAAGATATGATCTTCGTCTCCACCCCTCCCGAGGCCGACGAAGACACTGCCACGCAACAGATGAATGCGGCGTTGTATCCAGTACAGCACCTGCCCAACACAGGAGAGGCGGCCGACTGGTCCCGTATCGAGCTCTTGTTCAACTTCATCAGGGACCCCGTCCGAGACGACCCGTTCGAGGACACGTTCGCCGACTACTATTCCTCCGACTACAATCGTCGCCTAGAGCACATCTTCTCCTCTGCCAAACTCGTCTTCGATCACCAGCACCGCACCCACCTCTTCATCATCATCATCTTCGGGCAAATGGCGCGCATAGCCCGCTGGGACCGTGCGGGTATAATCGTCACAGAGAAGTTCAATTACAAGGCTAGACCGCATATCCTCGGCAAATTCCTGTTCTGCTTCTCCCGTTTGGATGCTGTCGCTCGTGGACACGACCCTACCGCTATCCGAGTTGAATCCGGGACAAAGGAATACAAACTCATGGACTTGCGCGCGGCACAGCCTTTACTCCGTAATGACCGCGCAGTGCAGGAAGATGCGCGTACCGCATTCGCACGCGATGTCGCTCGGGGGCAGCCCCGCTGGAAGCTGACCGTCAATACAGAGGACCGAGCGAGATGTTTTCTCATAGGAAGACCAAATTTCGCATCGCGCAAGTTGATCGGTCGCGGCACGCGGGGCTACATTGCTATCGACGTCGAGGACGAAGATGGTCCCTTCGTGTACCTGAAGGATACTTGGCGTGTCGATTACGGGGGAGTCAAACAAGAAGGCTCAATTTTGAAGAGGCTCAATGCGGCGGACATCCTTTTCATTCCTCATCTCGTTTGTCATGGTGATGTTCCACAACAAGCGACGATCAGCAAACACGTTTGGCTCAAACAGAAATCCGGCGAGGAAGGCAATGGTCAGCACATCGTTGAGAACGATCCTGACCCCAAGGGCGAAGACAATAACTCAAGCACAGATAACGACATTTTGGAGTTAGAGCCGTCGAATATGGCCGTCGACGAGAACGCTGCATCCTCCGGGCATTCAACCGTGCCCGCAGCCCAGCCGATCGCATCCGGAGATAGGAGCTCGTCACCCCATACCGACGAGCGGAACTCCGGCCGGAAGTCCGCAGTGTCGTCCGAAGATGAATCAACGGATGGCGTCCCCAGTCAATTGCCCGATGCAGTCGAGAGAGTGCTCTGCCCCTTGGAGAACCACAAACACTACCGTATGGTCGTCAAGGAAGTGGCGAAGCCGCTAAACACATTCAAGGATGGCCAAGAACTGGTTTTGATCCTCATACATGTCCTTTACGGTACGCCACTCCCTTCCTGTCTATCCGACGCCCACTGACCACATTCATTGGACCAGCGCATCTGAAAGCCTATGAAGCCGGGTACATGCATTGCGATATAAGCGCAGGCAATATCCTCATATACAGTGCTGAAGATGAGTTGGGAAACGTCACGATCACCGGCCTCCTCACCGACTGGGAGTTGTGTAAACACCGGGACGACCGAGAAGATGAACCTCGCCGAAATGATCGCGTCGTAGGTTTCCACTAAAACGCATTTAAAAAGCTCTACTGACGTCCAGCGTAGGGTACCTGGCAGTTCATGTCGGTGAAGACTCTCGACGACGCCGAGAGAGAGATCGAGGTTTCGGACGAACTGGAGTCACTCCTGCACGTTTTGGTTTATGAGTCGTGCAAGTACCTCCCGAGCAATTGTTGGGACGTGGCGCAGTTCATGTCGTACTACTTTGATGACGGGTTGCGTCGGGGCCTTCGATTCTTTTCTGGACAGACGAAGCGAAATTCGATGACGATGGGAAAAATCCAGCAACCCGACGGCGCACCCCTTATTTTCCTTCGATCGCGCGCTCATCGCCCTCTCCCTTCCAGAGCATATAATCGGCGCGCATCGGCTTCTTCGCCCGGAGCTCAAGCTACAAGCGAAGGGCCCACAGTACCAGACGATCCGCGTCACCCGATTCAAGCCATCATTGATGAACTCATGCCGCTCTTCAAAGCACACTACGTCGACCACCAACGCCAAGGCATTCCGAGAAACCTCCCGGCTCACAAGAGAAACAGCGCCGAAGGTGGTTCAAAGCCCCGAGTGAAGCTTGACGATGCGGCTGCGCAATTTGTTCCCACTCTATGGAACGTACGAGGCCGGTGGCTTGCTGACCCGGAGCCAGAGTCGGAGATAGAAGAGGCGGCCGGGCTTCTCAAGTCTCACCACGAGTTTGGTCGCATTTTGGTAGATGCATACCAGTTTGCCATGTGGCCCGAAAACGACAAGCTCTTAGACCAAGTTCGCGAAGTCTACAACGAGGAGAAGCGATCGACCGGAATCACGAAGGAAAGCATTCAGGAGGATGCCCCGCCCATCAAGAAGCGCAAACCGACTATTTCGAAGGTCGCATGAGCAGGTCGCTTCGTGTATTGGGAGGTCTAGTGTAGTGCGTTCACGTCGTTGTCGCTTTCCCTCTGCGCTCCATTCAATATACCGGCGTAGATTCTCCGAGAGCAGTGTCAAGCAGCTTATTACCTCACCATCGTAGTCTCCCGCACTATGCGGCGACTCTACTCAGCTCGCGTCATCACTGCCGATGTCCATCACACATTTTATATCTTGGATGCAGTTCATGATTACGAGCCGGTCAAACTAGTTGGAACGCTCTGCTCGACTGTAAACGGCCATAGGGCCATGTAGATCATTATGAATGTTGAGAATTGCAACCAAGAATACGAGTTCAGAAAGATGAGACTGGGCAATTCAGTTACTACAATCACTCAAAGATGTCGGTAGCATAGCGCCCCTGCATGATCTTGTCGAACGCTACGAGCGCCTCAACGTTGTCTGACTGTTTCTGCTCTTTGATGAAGTTGACGATCGTCTGCTTCACGCTCGCCGCAATATTGCTCGAGCCGCAGACGAAGAACTAGCCAAGCCATGTAAGCGTCAGACCGTGTTCACGGTGGCATAAAACAATAGACATACCTTCGCATTGGCAGTGTACGCGCTCACGACCTCGTCCTTATCGTGAACAATCCGACTGGGAGAATTCATCAGCATCAGCGGCACACCCAGAAAGATGCACAAAGCGCAACTCACTCTTGCACGTAACGGCACCCCTCTGACGCCTCGGTCTCGCGCGAGAAGGCCGGATGGATATCGACGACGCCAAGCTCGCTCCACGCGCGCAACTCCTCCTCGCCGTACAGATAGTCCTCCCCGGGCCGCCTGCACCCAAAGAAGAGCAAGCTCCTCGCGACCTCGCGCCCCGCCTTCTTCTGCTCCGCCCGCTCCTGCAGGAACCCGCGCATCGGCGCCAGCCCGGAGCCCGCACAGATCATCACCATCGGCACCGTCGGGTCGCTCGGGGGGTGGAACGCGGCGTTGGACGGGCGCACCGCGAGCTGCACCTTGTCGCCGGGGCGGAGGCCCGCGAGGTAGGTCGATGCGACGCCGAGGAATGGCTCGGCGCGGCCTGAGCGGGCGGGCGCGTCGACGACGGAGAGGGTGAGCGTCACGTGCTCGGGGTTCCAGAGGGGGGAAGAGGAGATGGAGTACTGGCGAATGCGCATCGAGGGTAGCATCTGGAGGAAGTCTGAGAGCGGGAGGTCGATTTCCCTGTTCTCCTCGAGGATGTCGAGGACACTGAGGCGTGGCGTGAACACTTTGTCTGGATAGTTGGCTCGGAGGTCCTGAAGAATTGCCGTGAGTTTAGCGGAGCTCTTGGTTTTCCCGAGGAGCGTGTCGAGGTCGCGTATCGATGCAGGTTGCTGGAGTTCGACGTATCCACTGAGGAGGTTGAAGACATTGATGGGCTTGCCGGTGGGGAGGGACGTGGGGGCAGCGGAGGTAATCTCGAGCTCCTGCTCTGACGAAAGGCCGAAGCGAGTGATAGCCCGATGAACGACGGGCTCGGGGTTGACGGGCAGACTATCACAGACACTGTCAGCATCATCATCGAAAACTCTGTTGCATGGACCTTACATTGCCAGGTAATCGCCGGCCCGATACGTCGTGCCCTCAGGCAATACGAGCTCTGATACCGCACATTAACGACAGTTCCAGGAAAAGAAGTTGCAGGACCCACCAAAGTGGCGCTTAACGGGGGCACCAGGCGCAGTCAGCACCCTGTTCTCGACCACTGTGCCAAACGCGAGGTCACGCTGGCGGAGGAGCTCCGCACGCGACGTTCCTGTCGATACCGTTTTCACGTCCAAGACGCTCACTCCTGTGGGTCCAGCCGAGCCGTACTGCTGCGTTTGTCGTAAGGATCGATCTTGACTAGCACGTTCTCGGGGAGCACATACCTCTGCCAACTTCTCCCACATGCCCTTCTCCCACTGGTCGAACGCCTCAAAGAACCCCGCGCTCGCCGCGTCGCCCTCCCCGCGCTCCACTAGCCGCGTCGCGCCGTGCTCCTGGAGAACGCGATCGACGAGCGTCGGAATGCGCTGGTACGTCTGCACCCAGTCGTGGTTCCCGCAGCCGAACACGCCAAACGAGACGCTTGCAAACGCATTTGCGCTCTTGACGTTCTCTAGCCACTCGACGAAGTGCCTGGCGTTGTCTGCTGGCTTCCCTTCGAAGGAAGCGGTGAGGATGAGCACGGGACCATCGGTGGGGAGGTGTCCGGAAGCTGCGTCGAGGGTTTGGAGCGACGCCGAGAAACCTACGAGACCCGCCTTGTTAGCGAATTGACGGTCATAATGTATATCGAATATCTATACTGACCATGAGATGGAGCAGTTGATGCGATGCGCTGCGCGAAGCCCTCAGAGTTCCCAGTGTTAGAGCCGTACAAGACGTATAGGGGCCGTAGCTTCCCGACTTCGCCATTCGCGGCCGTACTCGCACTATCCTTCTCCGGCGCATGGGCCGCAGATGGAAGCAAGTTGAACCGAGCACGGTCCTTGCGCGGTATCGCGTGGATGAAGAAGTTGTGCGGTTTGATCGTAAGCGTCTGTTTGAGCTCCAGCTCGTACGCCGGGTCGCGCATGACGAGGTCGAACCGTTGCAAGAGGGTGATCAGGGTGAGCTGCACCTCCTGCCACGCAAATGGGCGGCCCTAGGATGGAGAATTCATTAACGACCGCGGAAGGGCGCGCTCAATAAGCAAAACTCACGATGCATCCGCGCAGGCCATAACCAAACGGCTGCCACGCGTTTGCCTTTGTTGATAACCCAAGTCAATTTTCGACTTTGTTGCGGGAAATGGAATGGCTTACTGGGAGCGACTCAAATTTGCCATCCAGCATACGCTCGGGACGGAACTCGGTGGCGTCCTCACCCCACACTTTCGGATCGCGTTGGGCGCAGTATGTGCTGATTAAGATGCTGGTACCCTTCTCAATGGCGTATTTGCCGCCTATGATGGTGTCCTCGAGTGCCGTTACCGAGCGGCCGGGTGCGGTCGGCCCAAGACGCGCGCTTTCGCGCATGACCGCTAAGCATAAACTATGTTAGATCTGACGAATAGGACGGAAGCGCATTGCTATTGGGCTTACCTATCAGGTAGGGGAGCTGATTGATGTCCTTCACCGTGACAGGGCGTTCACCAATCTTGGTGTCGATTTCTTCGCGAAGCTTGCGCATAGCTTCCGGGTTCTTCAGGAGGTAATAGACGGTGAACGTCAGCATACCTGATAGGGATCAGAATCACACTCAAAAGTCGTTATGGTTAAAACCCACCCGAAGTTGTCTCGTGTCCTGAATTGCGAGGAGGTACAGGGTCAGCGAATCACGTAGCGTCGGATGAGAAGTCAGGACCGACCAGCGATGAGGAATGTCAAAAGCTACGGAAGCTGTTAATGAAGACTTAAGGGGAGTAAAGGACACAGACTGCGTACATTATTTTTGATGTTGTCGTCGGAAAGGCCAAGACCAGTCTCTTTATCCCTTCCCGTCAGCATGACTTGCACGAGATCGGCCTTCTCAGGGGGGTTGGTCTTGTGATCTTCGAGGACTGCCAAAGACGAGGTCAACGCACAGTCGAATGGAGAACATAGGATCTAGATACGCACTCTTGAACACAAGATCGTTCATCATCTGAATGTCGGCCGCGTATTTGGCTCCGGTACCAGCCATCATAGCCCCAATGAGAGGCAGGCGGCCCACACGAAGCCCACTTTCGATCAGAAAGTCCGCCATAGCCACGGCAAACGGATGGGGGTCGGGCTATCAAAGGGGCGTATGAGCGAATAGCCTAATGACGATAGGACGTTTAACGGCTCACCCGGTAGAATGAGTTCAGACTAGAGGAGAATCTTTAGCCCGACATCGACGACGACGCGCTATGAAAGGACCTACCGATACGACATGGAGCACAAGGCGATAGCATCCAGGGTAAGCCGGGTAAAGTCTGCAGCGGGGTCGATGCAGTCGTGGGGTCCGAACCTTGGAAAAATGCATCAAAAGTCAGTACTTCGTGCTTATACCATGGCCAAGTCGAAACATTACCGTTCCCACTTGAGGACCAATTGGGAGATGATATCCATCATGTCGTCATACATGTTGTAGACGTTGGCCGTACCGAAGCAGGGCATAAGCAATCTATCTATGTTCCCAGGCGTTGAAAAGAGGTAATCATAATAGACTGAGCACATACGAGCGATCCCCCAATTCTTCTCGTGAGCATGGGCCTGGAAACGAAGGGACAAAACCTTCTAAGGAATCGAACAATACTCAGCAAGACACGTAACGCACCGTAAAGAGGCCATCGCCTGCAGCATTTCGAACCTCCCCCAAACCCCCTTTCACCGTCTTGATGAACCTCCGCTCATCGGAAACCTCGTCCTGAAGCGCCTGAGAGGTCACAAAAATGCGCTTGTGACCTGGAATTTATATCAGCAATTGGCCAAGGTTACATAATGCTGCCATGTCACGTACCGAAAGTGGTGAGCTGGAATATTTCTCCGTACTGTTGAGCTAAGAGGCTGGTCGACCTTAGGGGAAGAGATCTATCTATAGTGTTGATATGACCGATGAAGGGGATGGCAGGGGGGCTCGGAATGGGGGTCGTCATCATGAGACGTCAAGTGTAGGGAATGCGGAAGGTTGAGAAAAATCAAAGTACGGGGTAAGAGAGGTCTCCATATATACTACTTGTACCCGGCGTGAAAAAATAGCGTTGTGAGCACGCAGTCGTGGCCAGGCCGGAGGTCGACGTACCAGGCGAGTGACATCCGGACCCGATGACAAACTTGTTCTCGTGAGCATCGCTCCCATGCACCCAGCTGGGCCGCCCCTTGAGTAAGTAGCAGCGCATTTGAATGAAAGGGGCTTGAAGCTTGACGGCCCCACGGTGAAAACAAGCAATTTTCGGCGCCGAGAAAGAGCCTATAATGCAATCAGCACAAGAATCATCCATGCCTCTCTTCGAACTCACCTGCAGTGGCAGCAGAAAGTTGACAAAACGCACTTTGCCAGTGGCGGCACTGCGGAGCCGCCGGCATCGGAGTAGCAGTGCGGTCCGGATAGAGACATGAAATATGCTGTGCAGGAACTGCGCTCCGCTCCGGGAACTTCGGGCTCGGGCCCTCCATCCGAGTTTCCCCTCCCGATGTACCGTTTCTTCCAGCGTCGAGTCGTTATGGGCGTTACGCAGTCCGCCGGGAGCTGCGTATGGGATCTGTGTACGCGTTTGATCGGGGTCCCTTTGAACAGCGGGAACTTGTCCAGCCCCATGCCATTGGGCCGAAGGGTAGGAGACTGAGGGCCACCAGAAATTCTAAGCCATTTGCGTCCTAAGTCGTCCAGAGAGAGAAGCAGGTGAATACTTGGGTTCCAGGGGAGAGAGTGAGGGCCTCAGTAGGACTCAGGAGACGCGTTACGTGGGCGTCCGGACGTGGGGGACACGTGACCGTGGGCGTACGTAAGGGCCGCCAGCGCCCGCCGCTCCGGACCCGTGTGCGTCGGGCCACCTCCCGGCGTGGCCGCGCAGTGGGCGCTGTGGAAAGACTTGAAAGATTGAAAGCCGAGCAACGGTAATGGGGGTGGTGCGCATCCATTTGGGAAAAGTGCCCAATCAGGCTCCCAGCCTGCCATTAAGGTAATGGTCAGAATAATGTGATTTGAATGAGTTTGAATACAATAATAGAATATGTAAAAGTCAAGGTAAGAGGCTGCACTTGTACAATGGTGACGGGAGCAACGATGAGGCTAGACGACTAGTGTCGACGTGCTGGCGGTCAATGAACACCTCTTACTCGAAGATGTCTGTGGCGTAACGGTCCTGCAGAATCTCCCCGAACACCTTCAGGGCCTCGGCATCATCAACGCGCCTGATCTCCTTGATGAAGTTGAGGATTGCTTGCTTCGCACCCGCGGCGACCTTGGAGGATCCGCAGACGAAGACCTGGAAGGATGGTCAGAGAGGGTTCACGTATAAGACACCATCCGAAGAGCACACACCTTGGCACTATCCATGATCGCCTCGACCACGTCGTCCTTGTCGTGCGCGATACGGCTGAAAGGGAGGCGACGGTCAGAACTATGACGTCATAGGTCCCGCATTCAATGCAGGCACTCACTCTTGAACGTAGCGACAGCCCAACGAAGCCTCCGTCTGACGCGAGAACGCAGGGCGCACGTCCACGATCCCCAACTCGCGCCACTCCTTCATCTCCGCGTCCGCGTACAGGTCGTCTACTCCTGGTGCGCGGCACCCGAAGAACAGCAGACTCGTTGCGACCTCGCGGCCTGCCTTCTTCTGCTCCACCCGTTCTTGTAGGAACCCGCGCATTGGTGCAAAACCCGATCCAGCGCATATCATCACCATTGGCACCGTCGGGTCGCTCGGGGGGTGGAACGCAGCGTTGGACGGGCGTACGGCCAGCTGCACCTGATCGCCGGGACGGAGGCCGGCGAGATACGTGGAGGAGACACCGAGGAATGGTTCGGTGCGGCCTGAGCGGGCGGGCGCGTCGACGACGCTGATGGTGAGTGTCGCGTGCTGTGGGTTCCAGAGAGGGGAGGAGGAGATGGAGTACTGGCGGATGCGCATGGACGGGAGCATCTGGATGAAGGTCGAGAGCGGGAGGTCGATGTCTTGGTTCTCCTCGAGGATATCAAGGATGCTGAGGCGCAGCGCAAACACCTTGTCTGCGTAACCCGACTTAAGTGCTAGCAGTGCGGCGGTGGAGGTTTCGGAGTTCTTGGCTGCGAGGAGGATGTCGAGGTCGCGCATCGTCGCTGGTTGCTGAAGTTCGACATATCCACTGAGTAGGTTATAGACTGTGATGGGTTTGCCTGTCGGGAGCGATGTGGGTGCCGTGGAGTCAATTTCAATCTACCAGATGCCATTAGCATTGCATGCTCATTGTCATTGCCATCCTGAACCTCACCTCTTGCTCTTCAGATATGCCGAACCGGACAAGGGCTCTACGCACGACACGTTCCGGATTTGTAGGAAGACTATACATGCTTTTGTGAGTGAGGGGTATGTACGGAATAGGACAATCCTCACACTGCAAGGTAGTCTCCTGCACGGTACGTTGACCCTTGTGGTAACGATAACTCTTTGTGGAAGTTAGCATCGAGGGGCGCGAATGTCATAAAAGAAACTCTGGCCCGTACCTATATGCTTCTTGACCGGGGCGCCAGGTGCGGTCAGGACCTTGCTCTCCACAACCGTACCAAAGCCTATGTCGCGTTGACGCAACCTCTCCGCGCGACTTGTTCCGAACGACACCGTCTTGATAGTGATACTCGCAGCTTCTTTCTTCTTGCCCGTGCCATACTCCTGATACAAAACCCCTCGTCAGCGCACTCGAGCACAACCCAGACACACCACCTCACTCACCTCTGCAAGCTTCTCCCACACCCTCTTCTCCCACTCATCAAACTCAGAGAAGAAGTCCGGACTCGCCGCGTCCCCCTCCCCGCGCGCCACAAGGCGCTTCGCACCGCGCTCCTCGAGGATGCGGTCGACGAGCGTGGGAACGCGCTGGTACGTCTGCACCCAGTCGCGGTTCCCGCATCCAAACACGCTGAACGCGACGCCCGCGAGCGCGCCTGTCGCGCCGTGCTCGAGCCAGTCGACGAAACGTCGCGCATTATCTGCAGGCTGGCCCTCGAACGACGCGGTGATGATCAGCATGGGCCCGTCCGTGGGTAGGTGCTCTGTCGCCATGTCGAGTGTCTCCATTGTCGCGCGGAAGCCTGTAGACCAGCCGTCAGTGCTGTCTAGGACACGAGATAGAGAGGAAAAGACTTGCCGTGTGCGGGCGCTGCTGATACGATCCTTTGCGCGAACGACTCTGAAGTCCCAGTGTTGGACCCGTAGAACACGTGCAGCGGCTTCATCCCCTCCACCGCTGCAGCGCTCGCAATCGCAGTCTCTCCTTGGATGCCCTCGCTCGCCGCCGGAGGAGCCGCACCGGGAACCAAGAGCAATCGCGGACGGTCGCGGCGTGGGATCGCGCGGATGTACAAGTTGCGCGGCTTGATCGTGAGCGTCTGCTGAAGCTCGAGTTCGTACCCGGGGTCGCGCATAACGAGGTCGAAGCGTTGCAGGATGGAGATAAGCGCGAGCTGCGCCTCTTGCCACGCGAAAGGCCGCCCGATGCACGCGCGCATGCCGTACCCGAACGGCTGCCAGGCGTTCGGCGGGAGCGCCTCGAACTTGCCGTCGAGCATGCGCTCGGGGCGGAATTCCTCGGCCTGAACAAGAGGGGGTGAACGTCAGTCGTGGAGAGCGCGTGGAGGAGGTCTAGAACGACGTACGTCGTCACCCCACACCTTCGGGTCGCGGTGAATGTTGTAAATCGCACAGTTTATCGCGACGCCCTTTTTAACCTTATACTTTCCTCCGATCACTGTGTCTTCAATAGGGGTCACTGGGCGGAGGGGCGGCGGAGGTCCTAGGCGAAGGCTCTCCCGCATCACCGCTAAGTATGTACAGTGAGCTGTATGCTATCGAAATGCGAAAACGAACGACTTACCGAGAAGATACGGAAGCTGATTCACATCCTTCGCTGCGACAGGCCGATCCCCAATCTTGGTGTCGATCTCTTCCCTGAGTTTGCGCATTGCCTCGGGATTCTTCAGTAGGAAGTACGTGGTGAACGTGAGCATCCCTGCCAAGGATATGGGTTATGATGTCAGCTTAAATTTGAGTACTGAAACATACCAGAAGTCGTCTCGTGGCCGGCGATGAGGAAAGTCAAAAGCTATAGGACGGTAGTCAGCACACGCAGCCAGAGAAACGCGGAAATCATACGTTGCGCTTGACGCTGTCGTCTGAAAGCCCCTTTCCCGTCTCCTTGTCTCGACCATTCATCATCGTAGATACCAAGTCCGGTTTCTTTGGAGGGTGGTTGCGGTGGTCGTCGAGAACTGTTACGTTCTAGTCAGCTCTTCACGGAACTAAAACTAGATGGAGGCAAAACTCATAGGCTGGCACTCACTTTCTGTAGCTAACTTGTCCATGATACGGATATTCTCTTCATACTTGGCGTTTGATCCGGACATCATAGCCTGCACGACCGACGGGCGATTCGCGCGCATGCCACTCTCTACCAGAAACTCTGCCATGGCTGTAGCGAAGGGGTGGGGCTTCTCTCGATAGAACGAGTTAGGACTGTCACAGAAGACACTTACGATGAGCGGCATGATGAGTACGTAGGCACCATGCGCTTACCGGAAAGACATAGAGCAAAGCGAAACCGCATCGAGGGTAAGACTCGTATAGTCAGAGGCAGGATCGATGTCCTCATACGGTCCAAATCTGTATGTGTTTGTGAGCGTGCATCGAGGAGCCGCAATAGAGCACGCCTCACCGTTCCCATTTCAACAATAGCTGCGAAATTATGTCCATCATATCGTCGAACATCCCGTAAACGCTTGCCGTGCCGAAGCAAGGAGAAAGGAGACGGTCTGCGACTGGATAAGACTTTGTGGGGGACAGAGATGTGGTAGAAGCGCACGCGCGATACCCCAATTCTCTTCTTCGGGGACGTGGGCCGTAAAGAGGCCATCCTTTATTGCGTTACGGACCTGCATCAAGTTGGCATTTATATTCTTCCTAAATCTCTTTTCGTCGCTGATCTCATTCAACAGATCATAAGAGCTGACAAAGAGTCTCTTCTCGCCTAAAACATCAACATGAGCAAGAACGTTGACAACGCCAAGGGTGAGGTATCCACCTAGGACGCTGAGCTGGAAAATTTCTCCATATTGTTGTGCGAGTAGGCGGATAGACCTAATAGGCACTTCCTTGTCCAAGGTGTTGATATGACCGAGGAAAGGCACGGAAGGGGGCGTCGGAATCTGGGTGGACATGATGCTGAGGGATGTCGTGTAGACTCTGTAGAGATGGGTGTGAGATGCCTTCCTCAAGCCACAACAACCACTATATATGCTCACTTAAGACGCCGTAGCTGAGACAGGCCGCCCAACACAAATATTAGTGCGTTTATTGAAGTGGTAGGTGTGCAATTCAATCCGTTCAAAGTGCGCTTCGTGTTTCCACAGGCCCTCATGATTTCGGGCCGAACTTTGCATCAACGGACGACTCTGTCTTCGTGTACCGTTTCCGTAAGCAGTATGCCTAGATTCGGTACGCCATTGGACAGTTGCCGGTCCGTACCTACGAGAAGAGGCAACAGAGAGTCGGAATTAGCAGACTGACGAGCAGCACTTGTGCGATCCATACTCACGAGTCTGACGTCACTACCCGTGAGTGGCCGGCATAGCGCTCAAAGCCCGATCGTCTCCCGCGGGCGCCCTAAGAAGCCTGGATAGAACAGTGGTTATCGCAATGTTAGCCGTTCTGTGAATCGGGCGTGTAGGAACATTTTGCCCACCCACGTGAAAGTTGCACAGTGAAGAAGCAGTAGGTCTCTGTGTGCCCAGATGAAAGTAAACTGGCTATCAAAGAGACTCGGGGGTACACGAGAGAGCTTTCGAACGGATCGGCGTGTTGAAGGCGAGCATTAGCATCGTCGTCGCTTGAAGGAGACGACGAGGAATTGATGACCCTGCAGCGGCTGCATGCCGAATGCCGAATGCCGATCCACGCGACGCCGGTTCGGCATATCGTCCGAGAAAGACGGACACCGGGAAAACCATTGCCGGATGGCCCGAACACAGTGCATATTTCGAGCGCCCAAGCTGCATCAGCCTGCATGGTGGCGCCGCATCATGCCCAGCCTGTATCTGCAACTCCTTGAACTCAGCCACCGACGATATCATCTGGCTCCTAGCCCTCTGCATGGTGTATAATATCCCTCCGCGTAACTTTTAAGCTGTAAAAGTCCACTATTCGTAGTATTCGTTTCATAAGGTGGTGTCCTTCACTGACTTTTGCAGGTGGGTGTCCGGTAGTATAGTACTTATTACGGTTCACCACCGCGCTGGCCGACGTCGACCGTTCCAAACGCACGACGTGGCGTCCGCAGCTACTGTGATGTATATTCAGATGCAAGCCCTCGGTATTCTGTTTCGAATTCGCGCAGTCCCATGGGTCCAGGCTCCAACAGGACTCACATGGCCGCCCGTGAGCACCGTTTTCAATACAATTGCAAGGGACAACCTCGCCCGTGATGATGCCGGTTAACTAACGTAATGTATACCAGGCAATGTAAAGCTGAAGCACATGCCCGGACTTTGAGGTGGATACTTGACGGCTGTACAAGTGAATGACTCCCCCAACATCCTCTCAAACACCTCACCCTCCGGCCGGGCAGGCCTCGATTGATTCTGCCGTTTCCCTTGTCCGGAGGGTCAAGTAGATACCGTCGAAACTACCATATTGTCTTCCATCCAGGTTGGGAGTGGCGTCGGGTGGCATCCCCCTGATGTCATGTTTCGCGGTAAGTGCTACCCTTGCTGCGATCACCAGACGTCTCAATACTCCAACTACACAATGCGCCCAGCTTCGATCTCAGACCCAAATGGGGTTGCCACTGTCTTCGCTCGCCGTCCCATCTACCGTGTCATATAATTTAGGGATATCCTATATAAGTATCCACGAGAGTTCAATGCGTCCAACACCTTCCTGCACCTCCTTTGAAGACCGCCAGGAACCCCTCCACTCCCTCGCATTTCAATCATCACAACAATGCGTCTCCTTTCTTTGATCGTTACGGCTCTCCTTGCATTCAAAGGTAACTTCGACATATAGTTGCCTCACTTCTTTGCCATGCTCACCCTATTGCTGGTAATAGCAGGGGCAGCCGTCATCGCCAGGGATCACCCCGACGCTCTCATTGTTCTCGAATCCGCCGTCGACTCGAGCAATCCCGGTGCCACTACGCTCGACTCGTCGGAGCCTGCGACCGCTACACTTGATTCCAGCGAGCCGGCCACTACCACTCTCGACTCGAGCGAGCCCGCGACCACGACTCTCGACTCCTCCGAGCCCGTCACGACCACCTTGGACTCTAGCGAGCCCGCTACCACCGTAGGCCCTGCTTCCGGTTTCAAGTTTTAGACGTCATAGGCAGGACGGAGGTCTCTGAATAGAAGTATGGGCAGGGTATGGGCCGGGTATGGTTGAGGTGTCCGCTCTAGCACAGGATGGTGTAGCCGTGATGCCCAAGATCAGCTTTAGTCTGGTGTTTCTGTGGTCATTATTGGATTTTGGAAGATATTTTGGGTTGCAACACTACAGCGATAAATGTAACGGACAGGATGGTACTCAGGAATGGGAGCAATTTGAATACAGCAAGACACGTGGAAGGCAAAGAAAGAACTTGTATACTAAGTGTGCTCAGAGATGCAGGCAGGGGTCGCGAACTTGTCAGCCCCCAGGTAATACCTCTTACTCAAAGATATCAGTAGCGTAGCGGTCCTGCAAAACCTCCCCGAACACTTTGAGGGCCTCAGCGTCGTCTACCCGCCTAATCTCTTTGATGAAGTTGACGATCGCTTGCTTCGCACCTGTTGCAACTTTAGAGGATCCACAAA
This sequence comes from Porogramme epimiltina, assembly GCA_900155495.1. NCBI lineage: Eukaryota > Fungi > Basidiomycota > Agaricomycetes > Polyporales > Polyporaceae > Porogramme > Porogramme epimiltina. The sequence continues at coordinate 22,965 of FTLJ01000618.1, forward strand.
CGAAGACCTGAGGGGGAGCAGTCAGATAATGATCACGCTGTATCCACAATTCAAAGGACACAAACCTTAGCTCCGCCCTTGATCGCGTTGACCACGTCGTCCTTGTCGTGCGCGATACGGCTGAAAGTGACCTTAGTCAGAACGATGACGTCATAGGTGTCGTATCCAATGCAAACACTCACTCTTGAACGTAGCGACAGCCCAAAGACGCCTCCGTCTGACGCGAGAACGCAGGGCGCACGTCCACGATCCCCAACTCGCGCCACTCCTTCATCTCCCCGTCTGCGTACAGGTCGTCCTCTCCCGGCGCACGGCACCCGAAGAACAACAAACTCTGGGCAACATCCCGCCCCGCCTTCTTCTGCTCCGCCCGTTCTTGCAGGAATCCCCGCATTGGTGCGAGACCGGAGCCCGCACAGATTATCACCATCGGCACCGTCGGGTCGCTCGGGGGGTGGAACGCGGCGTTGGAAGGGCGTACGGCGAGCTGCACCTTGTCGCCGGGGCGGAGGCCGGCGAGGTAGGTGGAAGCGACGCCGAGGAAGGGCTCGGCACGGCCTGAGCGGGCCGGCGCGTCGACGACGCTGATGGTGAGCGTCGCATGTTGCGGGTTCCAGAGAGGGGAAGAGGAGATGGAGTATTGGCGGATGCGCATGGAGGGGAGCATCTGGAGGAATGTCGAGAGCGGGAGGTCTATATCTCGGTTCTCCTCGAGGATATCAAGGATGCTGAGGCGAGGCGCAAACACCTTGTCTGCATAGTTCGATTTGAGTGCTTGCAGTGCTGCGGTTGAGGTTTCGGAGTTCTTGGCTGCAAGGAGGATGTCGAGATCGCGCATCGTGGCAGGTTGCTGTAGTTCAACATATCCGCTGAGCAGATTATAGACCGTGATAGGCTTGCCCGTCGGGAGCGATGTGGGTGCAGTGGAGTCGATCTCGATCTATTAAACACCATTAGCATCGTACGCTGCCACGTTATGCTTAGGCATCACCTCTTGCTCTTCGGAAAGACCAAACCGGCCGACGGCTCTGCGGACGACACGTTCCGGATTCGTTGGGAGACTATAGAGACTTTGGTGAGTGAGGAATACATACAGAGTAGGACAATGCTTACACAGCAAGGTAGTCTCCTGCGCGGTATGTTGACCCTTCTGGAAGCGACACCTCTTCTCAAAGGTTAGTACTGAATGAATTGAGAGTCATAAGGGGGGATCAGTACCTATATGCTTCTTGACCGGGGCACCGGGTGCTGTGAGGACCTTGCTCTCCACAACAGTACCGAAGCCCATGTCGCGCTGGCGCAGCCTCTCCGCGCGGCTCGTCCCGGAAGATACCGTCTTGACAGTGATACTCGCAGCCTCCTTCTTCTCGCCCGTGCCATATTCCTGATCCAGAACCCCTTGTCAGCTTATTCGATCGCGACGCATGCAAGCCACCTCACTCACCTCCGCGAGCTTCTCCCACACCCTCTTCTCCCACTCATCAAAGTCCGCAAAGAAGTCCGGACTCGCCGCGTCCCCCTCTCCATGCTCCACCAAGCGCTTCGCACCGCGCTCGCCAAGCACGCGGTCGACGAGCCTCGGGATGCGCTGGTACGTCTGCACCCAGTCGCGGTTCCCGCAGCCGAACACGCTGAACGCGACGCCCGCGAGCGTGCCCGTGGCGCCGTGTTCGAGCCAGTCGACGAACCGCCGCGCATTGTCTGCCGGCTGGCCCTCGAACGACGCGGTGATGATCAGCACTGGCCCGTCGGTGGGCAGGTGCTCGGTCGCCATGTCGAGCGTCTCCATCGCCGCACGGAAGCCTGTACACCCCTAGTCAGCGCTGTCGGGCGAGCGCAGAGGGGAAGGGGGGGTGCTACTCACCGTGGGCGGGCGCTACTGACACGATCCTTTGCGCGAACGACTCTGAAGTCCCGGTGTTTGACCCGTAGAACACGTGCAGCGGCTTCATCTCCTCCACCGCAACAGCGCTCGCCGGCCCAGCTTCGTCTTGGGCCACCTCAGCCGTGGTCGCCAGCGCCGTCCCGGGAACCAAGAGCAGCCGCGGGCGGTCGCTGCGGGGGATCACACGGATGTACAAGTTGCGCGGTTTGATAGTGAGCGTCTGCTTGAGCTCCAGCTCGTACGTCGGGTCGCGCATGACCAGGTCGAAGCGCTGCAGGATGGAGATGAGCGCGAGCTGCGCCTCCTGCCACGCGAACGGCCGCCCGATGCATGCTCGTATGCCGTACCCGAACGGCTGCCAGGCGTTCGGCGGGAGCGCTTCGAATTTGCCGTCGAGCATGCGCTCGGGGCGGAACTCCTCGGCCTGAATGGGCGAGGGGGAGAGGGTCAATGCCGTGACTATGAGGAGGGGAGCTGGAGGTAGCATACGTCGTCGCCCCACACCTTGGGGTCACGGTGGATGCTGTAGATCGAGCAATTTATCGCCACGTCTTTCTCGACCTTGTACTTGCCTCCAATCACTGTGTCTTCCGTAGGGGCCACTCGGCGGAGCGGCGGTGGGGGACCCAGGCGGAGGCTCTCTCGCATGACCGCTGCGTGTGCAACATAAGCTAAACGTTCCCAAAAGGCGAAAACGAGCGGCTCACCGAGGAGATACGGAAGTTGATTCACGTCCCTCGAGGAGACTGGCCGGTCCCCAATCTTGGTGTCGATCTCCTCCCTGAGCTTACGCATCGCCTCAGGATTCTTGAGCAGGAAGTACGTAGTGAACGTGAGTAGCCCTACCAAGGAGATCAGCCACGACTTCAACTTATGCTTGAATGTTCAGAACATACCGGACGTTGTCTCATGACCGGCGATGAGGAAAGTCAAAAGCTATGTGGCGGCAGTCAGCACACACAGTTAGTTGAGGATGACGGCCCTTACGTTGCGCTTGACATTATCGTCGGAGAGCCCCTTCCCTGTCTCCTTATCCCGTCCGTTCATCATTATAGAAACTAAGTCCGGTTTCTTCGGAGGGTGGTTCCGGTGATCTTCGAGAACTGTGACGCTCATCTTAGCTCACCACGGAACTGAAACTAGATATATGCGAACGCGTATGCCGATACTCACTTTCCGTAGCGAGCTTGTCCATGATACGGATGTTCTCTTCGTACTTTGCATTAGACGCCGACATCATAGCCTGCATGATCGACGGACGAGCCGCGCGCAAGCCACTCTCTGCCAGAAATTCTGACATGGCTGTAGCGAAGGGGTGGGGCTTCTCCTGGAATAGGCGTTAGGAGAGATAAGAAGACGACAAAAGACGGTGACTTTACCCGATAAAATGAGTTGGGACTGTAATCGAAGCGCGCACACGATGAGCGGTTGGGTGAAACATAGGAGTATCATGCGCTTACCGGAAAGTCATGGAACAAAGAGAAATGGCGTCGAGGGTAAGTCGGGTGTAGTCGGCGGCGGGGTCAATGTCCTCATATGGTCCAAACCTTTGAAAGTGTCTGTGAGCGTGCATCAAAGAGCCGCAATGCAGCACGGCTCACCGCTCCCATTTCAGCAGTAGCTGCGAAATTATGTCCATCATGCCATCGAACATTCCGAGAACGCTTGCCGGGCTGAAGCAAGGAGCGAGAAGGCGATCTGCGACAGGATAAGACTATGGGGAGGGAACGTAGATGTGATAGAAGCGTACGTGCGATACCCCAATTCTCTTCTTCTCCGGGGATGTCGGCCGTGAAGAGGCCATCCTTGACTGCGTTACGGACCTGCATCAAGTTGGCATTGATATTCTTCCTGAATCGCTTGTCGTCGCTGATCTCATTCAATAGATCATAAGAGCTGACGAAGAGTATCTTCTCGCCTGAGATATTGAAATGAGTAAGGGAACGAACAACGCTAGGGGTAAGGTGTCCACCTAGGATATTGAGCTGGAAAATTTCGCCGTATTGTTGTGCGAGTAGACGGATGGACCTGATGGGCACCTCCTTGTCCAAGGTGTTGATATGGCCTAGGAAAGGCACTGAAGGGGGTGTCGGGATCCGGGTGGACATGATGATGAAGGATGTCGTGTCGACACTAGAGATGGATATGAGATGCCTCCTTCAAGCCACATCGAACACTATATATGCTGACTTGAAGACGCCGTAGCTAGTACCGGGCGTTCAACGCAGATATTGAGGCGGCCACGGAGACGTTAGGTGCGCAATTCAATCCGTTCAAAGTGCGACCCGTGCTTCCACCGGGCCTCATGACGTCGGGCCGGACTTTGCACCAATGGGCGACTTTTCTTCGTGTGTCTTTCCCGTAAGCAATACCACTGTATTTGGTACGCCATTAGACAGCTGCCGGTACCGCACCTGCAAGAAGAGGCCATGAAGAGCTAAAATTAGTAAACTAACGAGTAGCACTTGTGGGATCCATACTCACGAGTCTGACGTCACTACCCGTGAGTGCCCGGCATAGCGCTCAAAGTTCAGTCTTCCTCTCGCGGAAAGCGCCAGGAAGCCTGGATAGAACGGTGGTTATCACGACACGGCTCTTCTGCCAGTCAGGTGAGCAAGAGTTTTTTGTCCACTTACACGGAAACTGTATAGCAAACAGTTAACAGCTCTTTAGATGCGCAAACAATGCACTATTCTCTATTTCAAGAACTTGAGGACGCGCAAGAAAACCATGGAACGGATCGGCGTGCGTAAGTGATTAGAGGTTTGCATCGGGACGGTCGTCGAAGGAGACGATGACCAGCTGCTGAGTGCAGCTACAGCGGCGACATGCCGAAACCCGATCCAAGCGACGCCGACGGCATCTTCGCTTCCGCGTCGGTCAAAATCGGACGCCGGAGAAACCTATTGCCGCATGGCCGACCCCACATTCTAGGCGCCCAAGCTGTATTGAACAACTGGCCTACCATATCCCGACTCCCAACTTGAACTCAGATACTTATCACCTTGACGAGCGACGACATCCGGTTCTATTCATGTGTGCCGTGTGCATGAATATGTCTGATCGTTCCACGACATCGTGTTCTTCAACACCTTCTGGCGGGTGTCAGTTGTGAACACCTCCGCGCTGGCCGACATCGACGGTTCCAAACACACGGCGTGGCGTCCGCAGCTGCTGTCACGTATATTCAAATGCAAGCCCGTTGCCTTCTGTTGTCAATATTGCGCAGCCTAATGGCTCCGTGTGAGTGATGTTTTTCATTCAAGGAACAATCTTGTTTATAGTGATATCTGCCAGCTAGCTAACGTAATGTTCGCCGAGCACTGTACAGTGTAGGGCTAAGCCAGGCGGGGTCCAGATATTAGCTGAATACTTGGTAGCATTCCCGCTTACGCGAGTAGAATGCCTACCCCCAGAAACAAACATCCTACACTTCAGTCGGCTGGACTTTGCTAAGTAGATTCTATCGTTTTTAGAAGTAATATCGATGGCCGGGTCATGCAACGTTGAAACCATTGCCTTCTATTCAGACGAAAGAAACCGTCGGGCGGCATCCCCCTGATAACACGTTTCGCGGTAAGTGCGACACTTGCTGCGATCACCAGACGTCTCAATAATCTGACTACACAATGCGCACAGCTTCGATCTTAGAGCCAAATGGGGTTGCCACTGTCCTCGCCCGCCGCCCCATTTACCGTTCCATATAATCTGTGGAAATCCTATATAAACACCCCATGAGAAGTTCAATGCGTCCAACAGCTTCCTGCACCTCCTTTGGAGACCTCCAAGAACTACACCACACCTTCGCCTTCTGGTTTTCACAACAATGCGTCTTCTTTCTTTCCTCCTTGCCGCTCTCCTCGCATTCAAAGGTAACTTCGGCATATAGATGTCTTGCTTCTGTGTCATGCTCACCCTTCTTCTGTTATCAGCCGGGGCAGCCGTCATCGTCAAAGATCACCCCAACGCTCTCATCGTCCTCGAATCCACCGTCGACTCGAGCGAGCCGGCGACGACGACGGTTGACTCGAGCGAGCCCGCATCCACCACACTCGACTCGTCGGAGCCTGCCACCACTACGCTCGACTCCAGCGAGCCGGCTACTACCACTCTCGACTCAAGCGAGCCCGCGACCACGACACTCGACTCTAGCGAGCCGGCCACGACGACGCTTGATTCCAGCGAGCCCGCGACGACCACGCTCGACTCCTCCGAGCCTGCCACCACGACCGCCGATAGCTCAAAGCCCGCCGGCTTCAAGAAGTTTTAGAACCCATGGGCGAGAAGGGCGAGTAAACGGGTGTGTCGCGATTGCATGGGTGGCGTAGCAGTGGTACCAAGGATCAGGTGTTGGGTGTTTGTGACCATTTTTGTACTTTGGGAGATATTTTGGGCAATATTTGGGGGTACCATAATACACTCGTATGATAATCTCTACAAGAGGCAGGGATGTGCCAACAGCTTACATGTCGATTCAATCTACCAAGCGCTCTTCACGTTCCTGTTCACGCCTCGTTCTCGTCCACCAGCAGCTTCTGTAGGCGCTCCTTCACATCCACCCCGCATCTGCCCGCAAATTCGAGCCGCGCCACCTTCCACGCCCCTGCCTGCTCGTAGCACTGCGGCGGGAGCATGATCGTCCCTTCCCTGTGCTGGCGGTACAGCACGACGTCCCGCACCGCATCGAACCCGCCCTGGTCCACGACGGCCTGCAGGAGCCGCTTCGCAGCCTCTTCCCCGCCCGCCTTCCCGCCCGTACCCGCCCCGGCGTCCACGGCCGCGCCGAGGTCCGGCCAGATCCTGCACGCGACGTGGTGCACCGCGATGAGCCTGACGAAGCCCTCGAGCGGGCCGCGCACGAGCGCGCGCACGTACGCGCCGACGACCTCCGGGTCGCCCTCGGCGGGCCAGAGGAACTCCGCGAGGGAGCCCGCGACGGCGTCCGCGGGCGCGGTGCGCACGGTGCGCAGCACGTGGCCCTGGTCCGCCCAGAGGCAGCGCCGGAAGTCGCCCGGGTAGCGCATCGCGAGCGGCGGGAGGAGCAGGCGCGCGAAGAGCGGGTGCGCGAACGAGACCGCGTCGTAGAGCGCGGCGAAGTCCGTGTACCACTGGTAGAACGGCGTGCCCGCGCCGAGGAAGCGCCGCGCGACGCCGTCGAGGCTGTGCTCCGCGTCGGGCGCGTGCAGCGACGGCGGGGGCGTGCGGAGCGACTTGGGGGAGGCGGACGCGGTGAAGGGCGCGAGGAGGGCGGACATGAAGGCCTCGACGGTGTGGTCGCGGAAGACGTCCTCGGACGAGTCGCCCCCCGGCTGCGTCGCGTCGGCCTGCTGCCCGTGTTCGAGCATGAAGACCTTCATACACCCGAACACGGTCTCCTCGCGACTCATCAGGAAGCTGCTGAGACCGTGGAAGCGCAGCACCTCCTGTGACACGCGCACAAAGAGCAGTGTAGCACGCACGACCTCGGTCTCGGATGCGTCCCAATCGTCCGGTAAGTTCTTGAACACCTCTGAATCGCCGGACCGAAGGAGGTGATCCAGGGGGCAGAAAGCCCAGTCCTTGGCCAGGGGCAGTGGCTGGGTGCGGCGGTCGGTCGGCAGCAGGGTCGACAGAGGGGGCAAGCGAAGGGTGGCTGTGGTCGAGAGCGACCGCGGTGTCGGCCACATCGGTCCTACGTTATGTTCCACGCTTGGGAGAAGGGATTGAGCCAAGAACGGCGAGATGATGCCTATGCCGCCCTTGTCCCACACCTCATCAGGCACACTCCAGTCGCGCGCCCCGAGGAAGTCGCGTGTGGTGGCGGCTGCAATATCGTGGACCGTACGCCGTGCAAACTCGTCATCCCCGGGGAGGAGGCGACACGTGATCGCGAACGCTTGGGCCATCCATAGGTCGGGTGCGGTCCCGGGAGTCCTACGCGAGAGCTGGAGGTACCACGACAGGAGCGTCGAGAGCGGCCTGCACAGAGTGTGAGCATACGGGACCGACTCCGATGTGTACAGTGACGTCCACAATGAGTGCGCGGTGATTGCTGCGCACGTCTTCGACAGGTCGGCGAAGGGAAGAATGAATGGCGGCGAGTCGGGCGCCTCGCTCGAGGATCCAGGGGTGCATGCCAAGAAGAGGCGGATTGTGGCGGCAAGAACGCGAGCATGGGCGGCCAACTCGCGCAGCGCAGGTACATCCCCGGGGAGAATGGCCTGGCGTAGCCCAGATGTCAGCTTCGCGAGGGCGTCGCGCGCGCCTTGCACAGCTGCGGCCACCACGCGGCTCTCTACCCCGCTCGAGAAGCCGTCTTTGATTGCAGTGATGACAATGGCGCGTTCGTCTTCTCCGGACTTGATGCCATTGACTTTGGCGCCTTCTACAAACGCCGCTGCGGCGATCCAGAGGTCCGCCCATATTGACGCGTCGGATTGCTTGAGCTGCTGGCGTGTCTCGAGTACGTCCTCTACCCATCCCCAGCCGACGACTTGACTCCAAAGGATGTCATGGCTCGGGGTGGTGCGATGGGGGTCGCGGGCACAGATCATCCAGGTTCCTAGCGTTTCTAGCCATGCCGAGCGTAGTCCCGAAAACTGGCATTCCGCGGACCGGACGTAGACACTGAGCTTCGCGAAATACTCCTGGGCTGTCGTAGTGACGTGCGCGTAGAAACCATATGAAGCAAGGGTTCCATATAGCTTCAAAGTGCCCACGAGCAGTTGGATTGTGAGGGATGGTGGGAAGGGCGATTCGGATGGATGGGTCGTGATATAACGCAGAAGGGACTCCGTTGGATCCATGAGGGCTTTTGCGTTCTCGCGTGAAGACTGGGCTAATATTCGTACGAGGTCGAGCGCACGAGGGTTGGGAAGGGGATCATGCTCCGTGGGGGGAATCGGAGTGACTAAGAATGCCCGGAAGACGCTGGCAACAAGGTCTTTCGTTGAGACGATGGCGACCGCGTTGTCATTTGAGTGGAGTGCAAGGCGAAGAAGGATCTCAAGGAGGTGCACCAAGGTCTCTTGAGGCAGGTCGGCCGCTGCGAGGACGTTCGAAATCTGGGGGAGCACGAATTCTAGGGAGATAGTCGAGAGCGCGTCACCACGGTCCACGTCCTTCAGCTCCGCTCCTTCCGCCGACATAGCGTCTTCATCCCATTGCGCCGTACACTCCCATATAAGCTCGATAGCTCTGGCACCAACGCTGGCACGTTCGCCCATGGCCTCCACCCCCGCAGCTATCATGCGCTTCCTCAACCCGACCTCCTGCCCGGCCAGTTCTGGGAGGCCCTGTTTCGGGTCGCCTGATATTCGCGAGAGCTTGTGAGCGATTTTTGCTAGAACACCGAGCATAGTAGCGCGCTGGGCTGGAACGGTGGATCTGGAGAGTAGAAAGATGTCCTCGAGTGTATAGCCAGCATGGGAGCCTTCTGCGTGGTGATGTAGGCCGAGATGCGTAGGGAGAGCAGCGGAAAGTTTGGCGGGGATAGGGGTACCAGTCAAGTCAAAGCGCACAGTTGTTGGCGGCTCTACTTCGTCTTCCGTTGTCGCTTGTATCCACTCCAACGACGGATCGTTTGCTGGTGCTGCAGGGAAGAATCGCCGTCGGATGTCTTCGGGCGTACCTTCTTCCGTTTCGCGGGCCTCTTCTGCAGCTTCTTTCGCACTCAAATCGGGGATTGGAGTTGGGGGATCTTCGCGAAGACGAACAGGCGGGGTCCAGTGTCCAATGGAGATAGTCGGCCCATCGGTGGACGAAGGTGCGGGCAAAGCGAGGGCTTTCCTACGGGGCGACGGTGGAGCGGATTCATAAACATGGATGTCGCTCGGAGTCACGTCCGCAAAACGAATTTTTCGGTCCGCACGACTTGGGGGTCGCGTGCTGCTTGCGGAGGTGGGTGGTGAGGAGGACCGGCGCAGCAGGCTCGCTGGATTAGTGGTCACGGATAGATATATTGTGCACAAGCTAATATACATACTGAAAGAACCCTTCCGGTCTCCGAGACGGGGGCGGTTGGGTGAACTTGAAGCTGGTGGCTCTGTACTCGCCTGTTCGTCCCCGCCCAACTTCCTCTTTGCTTCCCTCGCCTCCCTAACCTTTCGAAGCACCTCACCAACATTCGGACCGAACCTCTGCAGTATCTCTGCCCGCTCTTCTTCCCTCTCCGCATCCGTCATGGCCGCAACCCGCCGATTATTGTCCTCCTCGACCTGCGCACGCCAGCCTTCCGAGGGGTCGACATCGATTGGTGGTGGCCGAACACTTGGCGGAGGTTGTACAATAGACGACTGAACTACCGGAACTTCGCGCACGCGCTGCTGCGTGCTCGCGCGAGACCGAGAAAATGCACTTTGCGAGCGATGTTGAGCGGCGGGAAAGCCAGAGTTGGCGGGCGCTGACACCGGGGGTGAAGGGCTGGAGACGGCCTTTCGTTCGAATATTGATCCGACAAGGGAGGACTGAGCCATGTTTTGTTCTGAATAGGGTGTCAAAATGGTATGCAGTGATATGAAGACATTCCTTACCTCCCAAGGGAGAAGGATGCCGAGGTGTAGAAACGGAACGGGAGGCGAGGGCGGAAGTGGAAGGCGAGGAAGGCGAAGTCCGAAACTATCGGAAATATTAGAGCTCCGATGAGCATAGATCAATATATTCAGCCTCAGCTTCAATCCCTCTATCCTATTCGTCAGGGGTAATCGGGGTCTCGTAAGCTGTCCTGTGAGATCTTTCTCCTTAGTTTCTCTCCGAACCTTTGGGTGTATTTGCTCCAACGCCCACCTTCTCCCAAGAAACAGAAACTACCCTTCGGCAATTGCTGTGGAGCGTATGTTCTAGCTCTCCTCTCTCTTATGATAAGATTCTGATTTTTTTTTACCAGATCGGACATGGCGCTCAGATTATCTTCCTCCCACGTCCTCGAATCAGAGCGAAGTGAAGAACACGAATACCCTGAAGATCGTGGGAGTGATCCCAGCTCAGACGAGGAAGACGATGAGGATCAAACATGGGATGACTGGGTCTCCGACTCCGCGGAGAAACGCCCATGCAAATCCCTTTTCGAAAACAAGACCTTCGACACCGTTCAGGAGGCCCTCCTAAACGATGAAAGAAACCACGGCTTCAGTTTGAAGACGATCAGTACACGACTCGGTGTGCATTTTAATTTCAAGCATCTATTTTTCCATTTATTGACGCAACCCAGGCCTGGATTTCTATAAACGCATTCGCCTCATCAACTGGATTCGAAAGGAGGTGGGAGCCTCCGTGACCTCGTTCTGAGTAAATAGTAGCGCTGACTTCGCACCAGCACCCTTCTCCAGAGAGTGTTACTGCCTTGAGCGGTACCGAGGCGTTCTTCAACTCAGACGAATATCTGAAGCCCAGCTTAGAGGACGACCCGCTCCTCCGTAGGTTTCGAATGACTTCCTTCATTGGTTGGCAACGTACTGATCTCCCGAGTGCAGATGTCCAGCTCGATGATATTCCAGACTCAGACGACGAAGCCGAACTCGAGAGCTCTGAGGCCCCAAAAGACCTCGACGCAGCGTCGCGGAGGATCAAGGCGCTCGAGAAAAAGCTTGAGCAAGCGAAACAAGACCTAGTGCAGTATCGTCAATTCGTCAGCGAACGCCTCAACAGTTCCGGGATCGTGGATGAGCTGAGAGCTTCTGAAGGCTCTTCGGCTATCCATGCCGCGGCTCCCCTCCGTGATGATGACTCCCATTACTTCCAGAGTTATGCTCAGAATGGTGAAGATCTCGCTCTGGCTCTCTGGCAGCCTTATCTGATCACCCCCCCAAGACATCCACTCTGTCATGATCAACGACAAAGTTCGCACCGCCAGCTACGCCAAGTTCATCCTGTCAAACCCAGAAGTATTCAAGGATGCAGTGGTAATGGACGTTGGCTGCGGAACCGGTATCTTATCCCTGTTCGCCGCGAAGGCTGGTGCCAAGCGCGTCTTCGCCGTCGACGCCAGCGATATTGCTGAGAAAGCGGAGAAGATCGTGAAGGCCAATGACCTGACCGACGTGATCACGTAAGTAATGCTCGCCGTTCCGTTACTCTTGTAACACCCCTGACAGATCACACGTAGCGTGATCCGAGGCAAAGTAGAGGATATCAAGCTGCCAGATGGCTTCGACAAGGTCGACATCATCATCTCGGAGTGGATGGGATATGCGCTGCTTTACGAGTCAATGCTCGACTCTGTATTGCACGCGCGTGACCGTTTCCTCCGCGTTGGTGGAGTGATGGCACCGAGCCAGACCCAGATGATGTTCGCGTTGTGCGAAGCGGGCGAATTGTTCAAGGAGCGCGTCGGCTTCTGGGGTGATGTTTACGGTGAAGTCCCCTCTTCACTCGCTTAGAATGTACCCGCTGACATTTATCATAGGATTCGATCTTTCGACGATGGGAACGGATGTCTATGATGAGGCCATCGTAGACGTCGTTGGTCCCAAGACGGTCCTGAGCAAGCCCGTTGTTGTAAAGGTAAACCGTGCCAAAGTAACTTCGCGTGTCTCGGCTGACGGCCGACCCAACAGGACATCTACATCGGAGACATCACTCAGAAGCAGCTTGACTTTTCCTCCCCCTTCAAACTCGTCTCGACCTCGGAGCGGCGCGTCAAAGTGCGCGCCTTCGTGCTCTACTTCGACACCTTCTTCACCTCCACCGGGGAGCCCATCCCTGCGGACACGGGCGTCCACGTCGTCCAAGACGGCGACCCGATCCTCGCCGAAGTCTGGCCGCTCGGCGGGCGGCCGTACCAAGCGCGGCGCATGAGCGTCGGCGACCCACTCAAGGGTAAGACCCCCGGCCGCCCGAAGGTGACGAGCTTCAGCACGGGGCCGGCGTCGGAGCCCACACACTGGAAGCAAACAGCCTTCTTCCTCCGGGAGCCTATTTCCGTGGCAGAGGGCACCGTGGTGGAGGGCACGTTCAAGTGCCGAAAGAGCGATGACAACTCGCGGGAGCTCGACATTGAGATCCATTACGCCGTGCGCGAATCCGAGGCGGCGGCCGCTCCGGGAGAGCTCATCGTCCAGATGTATAAGGTTCGGTAGTTCGGAGTTGAGGTGGCGCACCGCTTCTCGAACATGTGGGAAGGCTGTGCGTGGGGCGATATTAGGAAACGAGAGAAGCAGATAGCAGTATCAATGACTCGAACTGTAGCAATCTATTTTGAACCCGTGCACACATTCCCGTTCAGTAGCAGCGCTCGCAGTAGGCCTCGTTCTGCCCAGCCGAAGACGTGAGATCTACGAAGAAGAAGCACTTGCTGTGAATGTACTTTTTGCCCCGTCGTTGGTTGAACCCTCCAGCCGTACAGCCCAGTGACCCCTACATCTTCATTCTACCGGAATTTACGTCAAATTCCGAGTACCTCGTGGTAGAGAATAGAGCAACGCAATGAGTTCTCCCGTCACGCGTTGTTTCGTTAACACTGCCATCGATACAGTAGGCCCACAACTTTCTCAGAGGACAGTCTCTTAGTGCTTAGCTTGAGGAAATATGAACCTTGGCGTAAGGCACTCGGAAGCAGACTGAAGGCGTCAAAGTCTCAGCCCTGACCAGGTGTGACCGAGGAACTTCGCCGAACGTTATAGACGGGCGTTGTGTGAACCCCGGTTGATATAGAGGTAGCACGATGCAATGAAAAGTGTATACGAAGGCCACGTATACTTGAATATGTGCACAGCGAGGGTGTCAGAGTAAAAATGACAGGTATCCACATATCCCGACGAGTCTTAGAGCAGTCGTCGCTCGCGGCTGGATTCAAAGTGACGGTAAGCCACGAAATCCAGAAAAAAAGGACATATACTCGCCTTCCCAACAGCCCATTGATGATGCCGGGGACGACCATTACAAGGTGCTAGGAGAGCCTTTGCCTTGCTCGCCGACAGCAGTCGTCGGTGACTGTGACGGGGAAGTGTTGGGGGTGTCTGCGGTGTCATCGCGCGCCCTGCCTTTGCTATCCTTGTTATCCTTCTTTGCCTTGACTTTCTTGGTCTTCGGGTTCTTCGTTGGCACATGTAAATGGCCTTGAGAGAACCCATAGGACGTCGAGAGGGAAGCGAACGCTGCTTCGTAGTCGCGCGGGGATGGAGCGTACCGAGACCCGTGTGATCCGAGGGACGATGATGAGGTCGATGCATGGGTAGAAGACGCAGGGCTGGTCTGTGCGTCTGGCTGGGAGGCGGGTAAGCCGTAGTCCTGTCGCGAGCCACTAAGGGTTATGGGAGACATACCTTCGGGAGCAGGTTGGTGGTAGAGGAGGTAGGGGTAGTTGCACCATCTCCGGCGGTGCTTGCGAGGGAGACAACAGATTCAGAGGGGTTGATTGAGTGGCTCGGCATGTTGATGGGGGTATGTGACGGCGGAGGAGGGAAGAGAAAACCTAAGCGGACGGCTTGGACGCGATTCAGCGATGAGCTGCAGGGTATGAGTGGGGTTACGGGTACCGAGACAAGGTTAAGTACTTATACAAACCTCACCCCTCCTCTTTGGGCGTGGAAACCCAGATAACTATGGTGCCGCTTCGGCCCAAACCACAAGCGCCACTCAAAGCGTCTGAAGGTGGCTTACACCATGGGCCTACCTTAAGATGTTATGTGGTAAGTGTTCCCGAGAACGTGCGCGCGTGTCTGAGGACGCAGAAGTAATGTCACTCCTGCGCCTGCTACCACTGACGTCAAAGATGACTCCGGTACCGAAAACATCGGCTGAATAAATCGTATTCCGCCTCGACCACATGGAAATGAGGCTGCGCCGCTGCCACAGAGAGCGGCATGACAATTTCATGGTTCACAGAGATAGCGCTGCCGCCACTGCGGATCTGCTGAGTACTAGCTCTCGGTCTCGAGTCCGCTGGCACCGAGGCCCTGCCAGTGGGCGGTATTCTCAGGTTCCGACCTCGTGTGTCTCGCTTGGCAAATTTGACTTCTGTGAAAGTGCATCAGGAAGTGTTCCTGTTGAAGATTGAAAGTCAAAGACGGACTTACCACAACTTGAAGTTGGTCAGTTGGGCGGTCGCCGACCTCAGGCAGGAACTGTGGAGTCTGGACATGTTTTTGTGACTCGCCCATGTGACTGCGTGCCACATGATGAGTTGATCGGGACCGGCGTTTGGACTCTGGAGTCTAGACGTCGCTAGCGCTCTTGACTCTTGCAATTGAGCTTGACGAAGACCCGACCAAAGGCAAGTGCTTACCGGAGCCTCTCTTCCATAGCGGATCTGAGTAGTGTACGTGTCCACGGAACACAGTGCCATCGTGTTTGCAGGTCATGTCTCTAGTGCAAGCCGCGCACGACGCAGAGTCATCTGCAGCATTTGAACACATTCCGATCATGTGGGTCCGTTCACTGCTCGGATGTCCAGTAGCGTTCCCATGCACTTACCCCTTTCATCAATAGAGACCTTGCAGAGGTCGATAGCTCAGATCCCACTGTGCGCCGTGCGCTTGGGGATCAAGTCCGTGACGCATGCATGAACGTAGGCTTCCTGTATGGTGTGTTGTTCTATTGTCCATGTGGACGACAATGGCTTGATAGTGCCATGAAAAGTGAAGAACCATGGCATACCTGAGATAACGACAGACAAGGCCCTCTCCGCAATGAAAGAATACTTTTCCTTGCCTCTTGAAACCAAGATGGAGGTACCACAGCTTCTCTTGGAGCTATCGCTCCTCCGATACCAGGCCAATCGCTTATCGCCGTCTAGTTAGACATCAAGAAGACCCCGAACTTCAAGGGATATAACGCTGTGCTCGCTAGCAACAACGACCCAAATGGCGACGGCGACATGCACGAAGGCTTCGAGTTCGGATGGGAAGAGCTCGCTCCACGTGTGGACGACGAGAAGCGCGCGCACGACGGCGTCATGTCCGGCGCGAACGTCTGGCCCACCGCAGCCGCGCCGAATTTCAGGGAGTCCGTCCTCGGATACTAGTGAGTCTCAGGTGGCCCTCACTATGCTCATGTGGGACGAGATCGTTTGTCACTTCCCCCGGAGCGCGTGCGAGCATGACGCTAATCCGTACTGCGCCCAACCCCCCGCAGTCACGCAGCAGTGAGCCTCGGGCGCAAGCTCTTCCCGCTCTTCGCCCTCGCTCTCGACCTCCCGGAGGACTTTTTCGACGACAAGGTATGTCGTCCATTCATGTCCGCTGCGTGCGTAGCACGTTTGCTCACGTGGAGGAATAGACTAGGAACGCCGCTGCGCTCATGCGCGTGCTGCACTACCCACCGCAGACGGGTCCAGTTGACGACAGAGTCATCGGGATAGGGGCACACACTGAGTATGCTTCCACGTGCGTGACGCACATGCACACGGCTCACCCCTCTTCCTTGTCATGAACTGATAGTTTCGAGGTGCGTGAGGGGTGCAAAGTAGAGATAAGACCTTGCTGAGCCCGCTACTTCATTTAGTGCTTCACCATCCTCTGGCAAGAGCCCGACATCCAAGCCCTTCAAGTCCTGAACAAACAGAAGCAATGGATCAATGCGCCACCTATCCCTGGAACCCTCGTCGTCAAGTAAGCGCTTAGTGTGAGCCTTCTGCCGAGTATACCGCTCACGACGAGCCTCGGGTAGCCTCGGTGATCAATTTGCTCGTTGGACAAGTACGTGCTCCAGGCCCGTCTTCCATATTTACGTCTTATTCATTCCTGCGCGACGTGGTAGACGATGTGTTCAAATCCACTGTGCATCGCGCGATCAACCGCAGCGGCGTGCGCCGCTACTCCATCCCGCTCTTCTTCGGTACGGACTATGACGTAAAGCTGGAGGTACGTTGGTGCCTTCCGCCGTAACACCCTCCACACCTGCTGACCGCGAAGGCGCGACCTGCAGCCGATCTCAAGCTGCGTTTCACCCGAGCGGCCGCCCAAGTACGAGGTCGTTACTGCGGGTGATTATGTCAAGGAGCGTCTGAAGGCGACGTATGGCCACTGATGAAGAAGCGAAGCTGGAAATCGCCATCATGTGCAGTCGGCAGGAGATAGAACCGGACGGATAGGGTCCCGGAAGAAGCTGTACGAATAGCCCAGTTACAAATACATGTTGTAGAGTACAGCGACGCCTAGTCGGCTAAAGACGTACAGTGCCACAGAAGCAGGGAAGGGCTAATGGCAGCGACGAGAAACGAAGGTCGAAGATGGAACGAAGACTACGCCGTCGCGTCCCGTACGTACGGAGTCACAAGCAGCGGACATTGGCTGCCCTCCCTGGGCTTGCCCATAACGTATGGTCGAGTCAGGACACTGCGAGGATAGAGGGTAAGCTCACGCCGGGACCTCCGGACGACTCAGGAACACGTACACATTGGCCTTCCCAACCTTGTCGCTCTCCGCGAACTTGAAGCTCGTGACCAAAATGAAGACGAACATCTTGATCTCGATGATCGAAAATTTCACCCCAATACATGACTGCGCCAGGGGAGAAGCTCAGTCGTCAGGGTCTGAAGCGCGCCGAATGGATGACTCACTCTGGGACCCGCCGAGAACGTGAGAATGTTGTTGTACAACCCAGGCTGCGCCTTCACGGCCTCCGGGAGGTTATCCCACCGGTCGGGGCTAGCGGGGCGAGGAACCGCGCAGTCAGCATCATGTTCTCCGGAAATGATGGTGGGGCACTCACTTGAACGCCCACCCGTCGGGACCCCACACCTCGCGGTCGAGGTTGAAAGCCTCGATCGGAACGTGCACGCAGCTGCCTTTGGGCATCACGAAGGAGTTCGCCTCCTCGTAGTCTCCGTACTTGGTGCGCAGCTTGACGGGCGTCGCGGTGGGTATGACGTCATCGCGTGTCGCGACGCGAATGGACGAGTGGACTGGGGGAATAAGACGCAGGGTCTCGCGAATGACGTTCTCGAGGTAAGGCAGCTCCGCAATTTTCTCGTACAACGATGTGATTTCGTCCTGCGTGAGCGATTCTAGGGGGCCGGACGGCGCGACGGATAGCAGCTCTGCGCGGAGGCGTTCTTGTACGGCCGGATACACCGAGAGGAGGTAGAATATCCAGGTTACGGAGAGAGAGCTGGTATCTGAACCGGCGAACATGAACGTATTGATGTTGTGGAGGATATCCTCGTCCGAAATCCGCTGGTCTTGGGGGAGATCAGCAGCCGAGTTCGACCTCACTACGAGAAGAGTCAGTCAATCAGGCATCTGGAGGGGGTGGAGGGTGAGGAACTCACGTAGAGCGCTCAGTAGATCTTTACCACTATACACACTGCCCGACTTCTCTGCCTCCTCGATCTTTCGCTTCTTCTCCTGGATAAGACGACCGGCCACACGCTGGATGGTGGCTTGAGACTTCCTAACAACGTTGTAACGTTCACCAGGCTAGCACCGGGGAGTTAGGGGCGATACCTCAACAACGCACAACGGTATACACATACCGATATCCTGTCCAAGATGGGCACATACATGATTGCGAGTTCCCAGAGGCCCCCTCCTTGCTGGGACACAGCAATCTCGAACATCTCCTTGTATGCTAGGAAAAGCTCGTTCGACTCATTGTGTATTGAGTTGAACTGGTAATCGAATCCTATGATAGCGTCGACATCAAGCAATGCACAAAGGATATGGGCAAGAAACGCACCTGCTAGACCGATTACGTCGAACGTGGCACGACTAACCCAGTGGCACACATCCAGCTTCGCCCATCCCGCCGGCTTCGCGTCCCCTTCACCCTGAGGGTTTTGAGCCTTCGCCTCAGCTATCAACGTCATCCATCGGTCCCTCAACTCGACTCCTTTTTGGAACGCGACGGGGACCAACGCGCGCATGTTCTGAATTGAGAATGCCGGGGTGCCCACACGACGTTGACGCTTGTGGACCTGGCCCTCTGCAGCGAGCATGCCCACGCCGATGAGGCTTGATATCAGAGCGCGAGACTGCCATGGCTTCTCGTAGATGATGGAGTGTTTGAGGACGTGCGCGAGAGAGACCGGGTCGAGGGTGAAAAGACGTTGGTCCCACTGGAAACAATGTTCATGCCCGACGCATCGCGCTGTAGAGAGGCATAACGTACCGGTAAGAACCCTCGTATCCTCAAATTTCGCCCGTAGTGCTTCACAAATGCTTCATGAACGCGTGGAGATCTTGAAGGACTGTCGAATGGTCAGTCTTTGCCTTGCGCTTACAGACGCCCGTTGAATGGAAGACGTGAAGGGAAAGTGGTTGCATATGAAACAAACGAGTGTCGAACGAACATATGCAGAAGCATACAAGAAGGAAAAGCAAGTGAAACTCACTCGAGGACCATTCCCATATGATTTCCAAAGAAACTCCGCGTTGGGGGACCAGGTAACCGTCGCAGGGGGTTCCATGTCGGTTCCAATACAGCAAGATAGAAAAGATATGCGACGCCTGCTACAGCAATAGCAGCGGCAAGGCTTGTAAGCAGTGTATGCATGGTAAGTTTGACGTTATGGGCGCAAGGACGAAGGAAGAGAATAAATACCTGACGGTGGGAAAGGGGGTTGTTTCAGTTCTTATTGTCTTCCCAAACAATAACCACGATTGCATTTGCTAAACACGGGAAGCTAGAACGGGCGCGCCCTTCCATGGCGAGTCGAGGAGGTCCGCGGCGGGCGTACTGGAAGGTTGAAAGGGATACACAAGGGTAGAATGAGCGTACACAGCAGAATCATGCCCGCCCTCGACGTCGTCTCCGAGACGCCGAAAAAGACGTCCAAGTTTGGTAAGAGCTTCCCGGCCCGGAATGCCCGCAGGCCCATACCTGGGCGTCTCACCCTCCCGAACTTCTCACACTCCGCCGTGTTTCCCCTGATTGCGCCTAGATCCCTAGTTGACTCCTCGATCACTCCCGGTGTATTACTAGGTATCATAAGATGGTGCTCTTCTTTACTTCTTCTTGTGAGTCATATCTCGAGGGCACACCTTTACTACTAGACCGAATTTTTACTCCCGTGTTCTAGCTCACACTCCACCCGTAACAATCTACATGGGCAAGGACAAGTTCGAAAGTAAGACACCCTCATTCGTATGAAGGGTATCTTAAAGCTTATGTATAAGCATAGATGAAGACTTGATCAAATATGCGTGGCCTCAAGACGTTTGGTTCCACGTCGACAAGTTGTCGTCTGCCCACGTATACCTGCGGATGCCCGAAGGAATGACCTGGGACACCATCCCAGAGCCGTTGCTCGTCGACTGCGCGCAACTCGTGAAGGCCAACTCAATTGAAGGTGATCGAGATTCTCCGGTCGCTAAGCGCCGTTGACTGACATCGCCAGATATTCAGGCAACAAGAAGGATAACATCACAATTATCTGGACGCCAGGGGACAACTTGAAGGTACGCCTCTCATGTTCGGATAGATCATTTTCGAACCGGCTCACTCATCGACTGTCATAGAAAACTGGGGACATGGCGATAGGACAGGTCTCGTTTCACAATGACAAGCGGGTAGGCTTCTTGCATTGTAATGTCTTCTACTGCTAACATTCGCTGCCTACAGGTGAAGCGCAGTGCGTACCAAAAGCGCCTGATCTGCTCAGCCGTCTGACACTTCTGGCAGTACACATCGCGAAACGGGAGAACGTCATTGTCAACAGAATGAACAAGACGAAGGTCGAGAAGCAGGTCGATCACGAGCAGGAGCGCATCGACCGTGTCAAGCAGGAGAATGCCGTCAAGCGTGCCGCAGCTGCGCAAAAGGTTGGCCCCTTAAACCTGTGTTTGTCACCGCTCTGCAGCCACTAATTCATTCCGTTCCTGATATTGTGTAGAAGAAGGCGGACACAGAGCTAGCCAAGCAACGAGAAGCAGAGAAGGCAGCCCGCTCGTACGACAATCTATTCACTGGTGATGAAGACGAAGACGAGCCGCAGCAATCTGTACAAGAGATGATGGACGACTTCATGTAGGCGCGTAGGACACAATACAATGTATGAATATGGCAGAATGGCTATTGCTCCCACCCTCTCTCCGCTCACTCTTTATGTGAGTGACATCCCTCCGGTGTTCTATTATCCGACGTGAACAATCTCATGCGCACCGTCTACAATCACTACTCACATCCAAAAGTAGGCCTCGTCGCTGTCGGGAATGCCCACCCCTCGGCCTTCGCCTTCTTCGCGAAACCGGTAGCGGAGGCGTCGAGCGTGTTATCACCAGCTTTGGTGCCACTGTCCTTCCCCTGGCCGTTGCTGTCCTTTGGCTCACAGAGCGTGCTGTCATCAGACGCAATGGACTTTCCTGACGTGGAAGAAGAGTGTTATTTTGGTCAACCCGGGATCTCCTCAGGAGGCGACATAACCAACCGTCATCTTGTTCCATGTTCTGCTTGGACGGCAGCTTACTGGCTTCTGCTTTGGGGGCCGTTAAGTTGTCGTTCATCGTAGAAAGTTTGGTGAGGGGGAGGTTCTGAGAGTGCAGAGCGGGGGGTCTGAGAATGCTTCCCGGACAATGTGCTCTGGTTGAGGCTAGTTGAGAGGTTATATATTCTTTTAGAGCGTCTTCGTGCTTGCCCACCCGGAACTTAGGGAGGCCGGTGTGAACGCGGCAGTGTGTGCCCTCCTCGGCTCTCTCTCTGTTTCCGCTTCTCTCTGTTTTGGCACGGGCAGAGATAAGGCCAGTTTGCAATAGCGCGTCGGTGCGCCATCCGAGCAAACTAGCCCGCCCACCAGGAGAGAAGCAGACCCTCAGAATCTCTGAGAACTCGGCTCAGCCAAATGACTCCATACCCGAGCCAGGCCCCTTCGGCATTATACCCTCTCACCGGCAAGAATCTACACTGCCTCTCCCCACATGAATGTCCCTTTCGATTGCCGTATAGTTCTTGCCCCTCCGGTTCAGACTTACTGAACTGGTAGGTCCGCTAGGGTTACGGTCAGGCGTTGGGTGTTAGGTGTTAAGGATCATGCCTCAGGGGTTCGAAGTGGCAAGTTAGAGGTCACATCAGGGGGGGGGGCATTCGCAGCTCTATCTACAGCGCCGATTCGCTTTGACACTACTTTCCCTTATCGAACACAGCCACGCTGCGTCTCGTCAATACAATCGAACACCGCAAAACCGAATACCACAAACTTTGAATCTCACCAAACACGGTACATATCAACAAGGCTCATCAAGTGCCTGTGATGCTACGACCAACCACTGCATTCACGTTGCACCGCGACATTTGTACCTCGGCCAGTGTGGGAGGGGTGGTAAAGGAAACGATCACAGACATGGTTCGTACTTGACTCCCCCCTTGTATATTCAGCTCTCCTGGCGTTCACACACCTTTACTTCTACACAGCCGCAAGTCCGTGCCTGCAAGCACTGCATGGTCACATCTATCCAAACCCACTTCTACCGAAGCCTGCATTGCGCGGGCGCATCATTTAGGCCCGCCTAAAACCACATTGCGCGGTGCCATCACCTATGCCTGCATACACACTACATAGCCGTGCCATCCTGCCCGCACGCGCAGTGCCTCGGCCGTTCATCCCGGGACCCGCCCGGCTCAACACCTCGACCATTGTGAGGCGCCTCACGAGCGGCGTTTCGTCGTTCTCTGTCGAGCCCTATGCATCCGTCTGCCAGCTAGCCAAGTAACGGGAGGCAGAGAAGGTAGCTCGCTCGCACAACAAGCTGTTCACAGGTGGAGAAGACGAAGACTGCCGCAATAATTTGTATAGGAGATGATAGACGACTTCATGTAGGCGCGTACGACACAACGCAGTGTATGGTTATGGCAGATTGGCTATTGCTTCCATCCTCGCCCTGTCTTGGCGTTCTATGATCCGACGTGAGCACTCACATGCGTACCGTCTACCGTCACCACTCACATCCAAAAGTAGGCCTCGTCGCTGTCGGGAATGCCCACCCCTCAGCCTTCGCCTTCTTCGCGAAACCGGTGGCGGAGGCGTTGAGCGTACTAGCACCGGTTTGGGTGCCCTGACCGCTGCTGTCCTTGGGCTCACATAGCGTGCTGTTATCAGACGCGATGGACTTCCCTGACGTGGAAGGAGAGTGTTAGCCTGATCGACGCGGAGTACCCCCAGCGGGCGACGTGACCAACCGTCATCCTGTTCCACGCTCTGCTTGGACAGCAGCTTACCAGCGTCTGCCTTGGAGGCCGTTAAGTTGTCGTTCATTGTAGGAAGTGCGGGGAGAAGGAGCGGGTTATGAGAGTACAGAGCGGGGGGTCTGAGAATGCTTCCCGGACAATGTGCTCTGGTCATTGAGACGAGTTGATCGGAGGTTATATATTCGTTTAGAGCGCCTTCGTGCTCGCCCGCCCGGAACTTGGGGAGGCGGGTGTGAACACGGCGGTGTGCGCCCCCTTCGGCTATCTCACTGTTTCTGCTTTGCTCTATTTCGGCACGGGCAGAGGGTTCGGGAGGCCAGTTCGCGATAGCGCGTCGGTGCACCACCGGAGGGCCGCTTTTGGTACGCACATGGCGCCAGCCCGACGGCGCTGCACTGCTTTCTTCAAGTCCGATGTATATATCCGTCAGACGCGCTCAATACCCTGGGTCAAGGGCTCGTGGCTGATGCAATACAAAGGACACTGCTGTGGGCCACAAATGACCACGTCTCAAGTATCGTGCCTGTTCGGGGCCAGTCATGTGGTCTTTCGAGGGTGATGATCCCACCTGGTTCGTTGGTTCTATACAATAATATGAGAACCGTGTCTGTCAATTACATATATACTAATACATCGCTGTCGCGAGCAAAGAGACGTTATCCAAGATCCAAAACTCCGTCGTTCGCAATCTCTTGTGCTTTCTCACCAGGAAATGATGTCTTTACTGGACCGGTTGTAGGCTAAGTCGGGGTGCGGTTGGTGAGTCAAGCGGTCTCCGCCTCCATCGTCTAGGTACTAACCATGTCGATCACCCTCCAAGGGATGGCCTTGTCGCTGTCGGAGCTCCCCAGCCCTGCTGTTTTGACTTCTTGGCGAAGTCTTTTGCGGAGTCCACGAGCGTACTCTGGGCACCGCTATCGGACGATTTGCTCTGGGTATTCGCGGGCTCGCAGAGCGTCGTCGCGTCGGAGGCGATAGATGCGGCTGTGAGGTACGATTAGCATACCGTTCATTCACTGCATCGTCAGCCATGGAAAGCTCACCATCGTCATTGGTGTGGTCCTGTTTCGGTGGTGTCACGGCAGTAGGCGCACCCTGAGTAGTGGTCTTTCCCTTGCCCATGTTGTGGTGTATCAAGCGGAGCATGCAGGGTGCAGAGTGAAGTGGTGGGCTCTCTGGAAACTAGAGGTAGAGGGATGCGGCTGGGTTGTGCTGTCTTGGACGTCTTCGAACCCCTTTAATACGCAAGAGAGACGTACCTGAGAATGACGCGTCGCCAGACCTCCTGACTCGAGCATTGAGGTGACGCGTAGGGAATAGTGCCGCAGGCGGGACTCCCAGACGCAGTCCACACATGAGGTCCACTACGCAGTCACTCCGGGGTGAGCTGCATATTCCTGCGGAGCCGAGCGTGGCGCGCATTGTTGGCGAAACTATGGAGGTAGTGTCCACATTGGTCAGCTCGAACGTGTGCGCTTCCCTGTTCTGCCATCCCGCTGCCCGAAAAGGACCGCCAAGAGCTTTACGAGACGCGTCGCAGCACTCATGGACCCCGCGCGCTCGAGCCGACTAAAGCGGCCTCGCGCGTGTGCCTGAGTCTGCTCGCGCTGCGCGTCGTCAAAATCGTCCCTTGAATTGTGTTACATCGCAGGTAAATCCGGGCGCAGCTCGGAGGCACATAGATATGACAGTGGAGCATGCGTACGGGTGTCTGACATGGCTGCGCCCGAGTCTGCGCGCGTCGCGTGCGCGCTGCGAATCCACGCGCAGGCCTGCCCGTGCAGGATACTGGGATGGAGTCATCTATGAGTGAGGTCCAGGCACACAAGAGTCGGCTGAAATGTCTGTGTAGTGCTTGCGCGGGTTTCTCCCGATGTTGTGGGCGGAAGACTCAAAGTGACGATGTTCGCTTGAGGGTAAAAACATTGGGCGCTCAAAGAGACGGTCTAGGCCTCCATTTTGGGCGCCTTCCGAGGGCACCCGGCAAAGCCGCTACAGGCGAACCGAGTCCCTCTTTCCCAACGAGCACTATGTGCTAGCCCTTCTCCTCATAGAAATTCTACACCAGTGTCTCCCCAGGCACCACGTTGATTCACCAAACTTTCGCAGCCCCAGCCCTTGCTTCTGGTCGACGTCAAAGGCTCTTCGAGTCGTACTTCCTCAAGACTCAGTACCCATACGACGTACCCTGGTCACTGTTTGTTCCAAACACCTTACATCGAACTCCTATGCCTAGAGACTCGACACGCGAAGCTGTTAAGTATATTGCCCAGCTTCAATAAGCGGTCGAGGACATCTCCCTGTGGGAATTGCCCCTGTGTCGCGGGGAATTCGGAGGTCGCCGATCTGGTGAGCGGCATTCTTTTGTTTCTAGACGTTCCACTCGAGTTCACATGGACGTGTCGGGCGCGAAGCCGCCTCATCCCCAGTCTACCCCTCCTTCTTGGAGGTGTTGCCCCAGACGCATTCAAGACATGTTGGATATGCCATTGTTCCGAAGACAATGAAGGCAAATGCTGCCCCGTTGTAGGAACGAATGTTTTGCGCCCCTTCGACTTTTCCTCGACTACCTTCCTAATGGGTTTATAACGCCAAACGGTACCTACCATTTCTATACTGCATCCGGACACAACGGCGAAGCATAATTAGAATGTCCACTGGATGATCAGACACGAACTTCCATGTCTCACATACCTGCGCTCGCGTCGCGTTTGTCCCGCGCATCCATGGAATCTACCCGAGTTTGCGGCGAGTTTGTAAGTTACGACCAAGTGTCTCAACTTAGGCTCACGGGCTGCGCCCAGACATTCCGCAGTGATCATTCTTCCATCACCAGAGCCAGAGAAGATGGAGATGCCCAAACAGCAACAAGGTGTTGCGGAGCGTGGCGCTCTCCGCTGACATATCAACTCAACTCCAGCCATGACGGCGAGTAGCCTCCACGTACTCCATGCGCCCGGGATGCTCCTCTGTGTGAGTCTAATCGAAGCCTGATGAAGCGGATCACCGTGATCTTTTTCCCTGACCTTCTTTCACTTCCATCACTTTGCGTTGCTAGACACGGGCCCACTTCTCTCGCCGAGGCACGAGGTGCCGGCCATCCTGGCGCACAGGCGAGGGTATGGACTCTCACAACCTCAGCGTCCGACTTCTTCGTGGCCGTAACGTGCGTCCTTCCTCGGGAGCCTCCCGGGACGTACGTGTTCTTGCTTTCGTATGCGACTCTCATAACCTCTAAGTCTACTTTGTAATCTCACGTTCGATCCCAATAGCACCGCGCACATTGTGCGCATCTGCGCCTAGACATACACTGACGGGTCCGAACGTTCACGGGGCCCTTCAGAACCCCGTCGGAGTTAACGATGCCCAATGGTTTTTGCGAAATACGGATTCTGAGCCCCGGCGCAACACGGAAGAACACTCCTCGGCGACGGCAATGCTCGATGCGGATCTTCTCCAGGCCGCGGAGCGCGATGAGGCTGGGAGCGGGAAGACATATAAGAACCCACGGGGTGGAGACAGAGATATTTCAGGCGACATATCCTCAGATATTCCTCCCATCCTTCGCCCTCCCTTCTCCTCGCCGATTCATACTCTCCCTCCTCCCTTCTACCAACTTTTCGTTACCTCATAGATACTATGGGCGATTACGTCGAGGAAGACCACCGCGATGAGCCGGGTGGGGCCATCCTCTCGCCTGTGCGACCCACCATGCCTCCGCGAGTGTGGTCAGACTTCATGCGCGAGTCTTACCACACTCGCAAACCACCCGCGGCCACGGGTACAGTGGATGTCAAGAAGGTCGAAGAAGCAGCGCGCGAGAAATTGAGGGACCGCCAGGGTAAGTTCTTGCCTCGATTTGTGGATGTAGGCGCCGGCGCTGACAGCGCGGCCTAACCAGATGCGTTTTGGTACGTCTTCGGGAACGCGGGCACACACGAGACCTTCCACGCGAATCGCAAGGAGCTCAACAAGTGGAAGGTGATTCCGCGACAGCTGCGCGATGTGACACATCGCAGCCTGGAGGTGAGGTTCAGTATGCTCGCTTAGCGTCACGTGCGAAACCATTGCTGATCACGACGACACCTTGGCATAGACGACTCTATTTGGCGTCAAATATGCGTCGCCCCTCCTGCTTGCGCCCATCGGTGTTCACGGGATCGTTCACGCTGACGGTGAGCTCGCGACGGCACGTGCCGCCAGAGAGCTCGACGTTCCCACTTGTTGTACCGCGGGGACGACCCCGCCGGATCCGATTCTA